>APFE030522845.1:130001-143728 GCA_000404065.3 Pinus taeda | reverse complement strand
TTTTTACAATTTTAAAAATTTTCATTTAAATCGCATGAATAAAATTTCAACTTAACTGATTAACAATATTACATATTATATTAAACTGTAAAATAAACCTATTTAATTAATTGGCAATATTACACGTCATACTGAACTATGAAATAAGCATTTCCATTCCATTAACCTTTTATTTTATAACACTTGTATTCACAAAAATGTCAAAAATGTGAATTTCTCCTCTTCTTAGGGTTAAGAGAAACAAATTGGTCCAACGCAGAAGGGTTGGTCGTGGGCCGTGGGCACTCGCATCACGGGTGTTCAGTCCCTATGCTCGCAATCCCATTTCGTTAGGCAATAATATTTCCACATATGTAATTAACAGTGACAGTTGTGTTAATGCTTTTCATGACACGCTTTCAAAAAAAATCTAAATTGATAAGATGATTAACCCCGTAGAACAGCTGCTTGTAAAAGTAATGAAACGTTATAGTTCCGCTTAATTTCACGATCTGTCTTCAAATTGTTGGCCAAGAACGTGCCACATGGTAATCACGGGAAGATACTACTCCGCAGTTAAGATGCGCATTTCTGAACGATAGAATTTATAAACGAAGGTAGAAGACATCAGATAATCAGACACCACAGATTACATCATAAATTTGGTCACGTCTCACAAATTTAGGTACACATTTCTGACGAATTCACTTATTTATGGCATTCAGCTAGCGGACTCGTGCCGCTACAATACTAGTCATCTCTAACGTGTGAGAGGAGTTTTACCTAATGAATTCGCAGTAGTCTATAACGCGACTGTTTGAAAGCCTTTCTGGCGGATTTTTGTGGTCAAAATCCGGCAGCAATTCATTGGAATCCCAAGTTTGATAGCTAGTTTCTGCACAATCAATGGCTCCCAGGGGTTTTCCAGTGTGCTGAATCCAAAAATGCAGTTAAAAAACCATTTTAACTGCTAAAAATCAAGATTTAACCTCATTTCTTCCGCCGGATTCCGTCACCGGAATCTCCAAAAAGTCGCATTATAGACAACTCCAATGAATTCTATGTCAGTGTCAATTTCTTAACCTCATGCGACAATGTCAATTTTACAAATTCAATGTCATGGAATTTGTTGGCAATCTCCCACAAGCTGACGGGGAAAACTTGAATGATACATATGCGCGTTTGAATAACCTGAATAGTTCTCGAGGATTGTTAGGTGAAGAATTCTAGGTAAATGTCAATGTTCTAACCTCATGCGACAATGCCAATTTTATAATTCCAAAGTCACGAAATCAATCTTTAATATAAATGAACCAACTTATATAATATAATGTAAATAATCAATATCGATTAAACTCTACTATATATAAATTATAATAATTATTCATAATTATTATATTCCAAAATTCTATAATTAAATTAATTAATAGAGATGTATATAGAGAGTTTGTTCTGTACCTTTAGGCTAATGTGAATCTCTAGGCTAAGGTGAATGTTGGTATTTGAATGTGGAAGATTCTCATACACAATATTTAATTTTCATTATTATCACTAATTGAGTTTCCCATAAGGGTTTATATAAAGATGTAATTACAATTAAATATAAATAATTATGTTGATAATTAAGATATATTTCTATTAACTTTGATTTTTTCAAGGGTCAATAGAGATCAAATATCTAAAGATGTTAAGCTCTTTTTTAGTGTAAAATTTGATGAATCAAGTGTGTAAAAATTTACTAAAATTTCACACTCAAAAGGAGGCTTTCAATTTGAAAGATTTGATCCCTCTCAATGCTTGGTAGTTTCCAAATTAAGATGGATCTATGTTGTATGTGCCAAGGGGTGTTCTACGACCCAGTATATGGGTGATGTTGTAGTGGTGTAAATGTTTGTAAACATTTAACATAAATATAAAAAAAATTGATTAATAATGTAGTGTTGACTCTAACAAAGTATAAAATCCAATTGCACAAATCACACAAATGAATTCGGCATTTCAAATTCATGTGTGGATCAGGAGATGGTGGAGAATGTCGAGATACAACAAGATCGCTAGCTAAAAAAGGATGAGGAGATAAAGCACAAGTTGCAAGAACTTGGAGTTATCAGGCGTGTTCTTGATGATTTCATGTTGTGTATGTTGTTGCATCTAATAGAGGAGGATTAAAAAAAAATTGGGTGATCAATTATGGTTCACTAAAGTTCAAACCAAAACTCATATGGATTTTTATTCCTATGATAACGTTCTTCAGTTTTCA
Source organism: Pinus taeda (assembly GCA_000404065.3). Classification (NCBI taxonomy): domain Eukaryota; kingdom Viridiplantae; phylum Streptophyta; class Pinopsida; order Pinales; family Pinaceae; genus Pinus; species Pinus taeda. The sequence goes on along the minus strand of APFE030522845.1, from coordinate 141,489 downwards.
CTAGTCATACATCATGAAACATATGTAATAGTAAGTAGTTTATTTCAAATTTCATCAATGTATTTGGCCAGATATATTTATAATCATTCAAAGTGATGTTGTTATTCAACATAACCAGGTCATGATGGATCCAAATGTTTATGGCACTCAGTATTTGTACATGTATTCTATAGTCCTCTTGAACCCACATCATTGTGTGAAGACACATTATACAACCTAGTATGGAGGTGATGTTTTATTGGTGTAAATGTTTGTAAACATTTAACATAAGTTTTAAAAAAAGGTATTAATGTAATGTTGCCACCGACAAAATATATTTATGTATAAATATACAAATCAATGACATAAGTTACACAAATCAATTTGTCAGTTTCAATTCAAGTGAAGATTAGGAGATGGTGGAGATGATAGAGAATGTTGAGATAAGGAGAACCCTTGATCTGATTATGAATCATGAGATAAAGAAAAGCTACAAGAATCTAGAGTTATCAGGTGCATTCTCGACAATCTTATGCGATGTATGTTATTGTATTTAATATATGATCATAAACAAATTATTTTCGGTGATCAACTATGGCTCACCAAACATTAAACCAACCCTAATATGGATTTCTTTGCCTATGATAATGTTCCCAATTTTTCATAAGTGAGACGTAACGCCACATACATAATAATAAGTAGGTTATTTTAGATTTCATAATTATAATTTTTCATATTTATTTATAATATGTCAAAATTGATGTTGTTAATTCACATAACTAGGTCATGATGGATTCAGACACTCTTGGAACTAAGTATTTACATAGGTATTTTATAATTCTCCTAAACCCACATCATATCTCTCAATAATATCACAATGGATGTCAATTAAGTTTAACAATAGTTTTGGTTTCACAATTGTATAGGTCATTTACAACCCCTTAGGTGAATGCACTTATAATGTCTTTGACTCCTTTTTTTTCCACATCAAAAGTGAAAATGAGGACAGTTGGAATATGAGAGGATCATGTAGTAAGTGTGATCCAGGATTATTTCTTCGGTGATGTTAGTATAATTGCATGAAAGATCATGTAAAAGGAATATATGTAAACACTTAAAGAAGAAGAAACATATAAGAGACCATAAATACGACACAAACAATATCTGATAAGGTAGTTTGTCCAATCTAGGATATGTCTCTAGGCCCTGCTTCAACAATGGGGAGGCCTCTTCCGTCATCTCAACAAAAACGAAAAATAGTAGATGGAAAATACATCATTATAACTCCAATCCTCATAGTGGCCTGAAAATTGGCATCTCAAATCCAAAATTAGATTACACCAGTGAAATCCTTCAGAAATTCTAAGTAAAATGAGTATTAACTCAACTATATTGTGAAAGAGCATGTAAAAGGCATATATGCAAACAATTAAAGAAGAAGAAACATATAAGGGTACATAAGGAAAATACAACCAATATTTGATAACGAATTTCATCCAATGTGGGCTATGTCCGTGAGCCCTACTTCAATACTGGGGAGGGTTCTTCATCCATCTGAGCAAAAATGAAAATGAGTAGACAGAAAACTACATGATTATACCTCAAATCCTTAGATTGGCATGAAAATTGGCTCCTCAAATCCAAAAGAAGATTGTACTAGTGAAATCCTTAAGAAATTCTAAGTAAAATGACTATAAAATCAACTATATTTCGAAACTTTCAACTTTGGAACCCCAAGAGAATCTTAGAGATTCCATAATAGAATCAAAAGGGAATATTCTGGAGAAAATCGTAGCGAATATTCCCTAGAATATACCTGCCTCTAAATTCATGCATGAAGGGTTCTACCCCTATCTTAGTTCTTGTGGGTCCACCTGTCAGCCTTCCTCCCTCAACTTGCATTATCCCCTGTGTGCGACTTTGGTATCGATTTAAATAAATTTCCCATTGTAGATATAAAAAGAAATGGGTTGTTGGTCGAACCATACTATGTACTAGGTTAACGTTTGGGCATTGGGGGTCACAAGTTTAAACCCAATAGACCCCAATAACATAAAAGTTTTAAAATGAAAGCGAATTATTTAAACAGATCATCACCACTAATTAAACTACGAGAGTAATATATTATATCATTAGACCTATGAAAACCATCGATTAACCATTTCCCCAATTTGAATTTAAATTTCCCATGGTCAATTAGGGCCAAATTCACCACTTGTTAGGTGCCACAAGGCATCATATTATTGGTTCATGTGACCGCATACTATTGGGCCACTTAATATGCCTCCAAATTTAGTGGGTGATGCTATATTTAGAAGTTCCACCAAATTTACTTACAACTAAATGGACTGTCAATTTTAGCAAGATTATGCTAACTTTAGTTGTTGATTTGTCTAGACCACGAAATTAGCATTTCTCCAAGTTTATGTGGAACCAACTAATCCTTTGTATTTTTTCCATGTTTGATTAGAACGTTTACTAAGCATAACTTTCACATACAAAGTCAGATTGAGAGACCAAATGCGTCATTAGATACCTTGTGCCGATCTCTTTGACTTGGTCTTGTTTTATGGATATTCAAGGACTTTTATTTTTAGACCATTAGGGATCCTCTTGAATCATTACTTCCCACAAAAGAAATTTTGGTCTTCCAAAAGTATAAACAAGTACTTCAATATAATGTACTTCGATCTACATAAAAAAATGTCTTTGACAAGCCACAATTTCCCTTTGTTCACCTTTGTACTTCACAATCGAGAACGATGAGGCTAACACTTGTATCCATATGAAAATCTATCGCTTCATATACTTGTGTCACACCTTTTAAAATTCCAAGAAAGACCATACTTACCAAGAGTTTACAAAACACTCATGGACGAGTTTTATAATACAAAATATACACTCTGTTATCCAACTAAAGGCCAAATTATCACTATGTTGCATTCATAAATGATATTATACACTTCATAACTTTTACAAATTATTGCCCATCTATGTGGTGTTTAAAAAGAAACATGTGATTTACAATGGTGTCCATGCTCAACTACTTAAGATGGCTTCCCATCTCTTATCTAACTATGCTAATGGGATTTTTCCCTATAGTTAGATTCCTTGTTGAATTTCTTTATTAATCGGCTCCTTCATAGGTACTTTCATATTCTTTTGTTCCTTCTAGGGGTGTAGCCTTGGATGGAGCTTCCAACATTTGTATTTTTGATGTCCACTCTTGTCATAATGGATGCAATAGTTTTTTTTCCTTCCAAATTTCTTATCCTTCTTTCACATCAACTTCCCAGGCCACATAACCTCCCTTGAATGGTCATATTTGATGTGGGTTTGGTGAGGTGAAATTGAAATAGTTCTTCATTTAAAATTCTCACTACCACTAGAAGTTTGTGTTGTGATCTTAGAATCCTATATAGACTTAGACTTATTACTTGAAGACTCTTCTATCTCTATGGATTTGGAGTGTGTTTCAATGACTTCCTCTTTTAAATAGAAAATATTTCATATCGACGTAATTCCACCGCTTACATTGGATTCAAATTCCCTCGCCATTAACTCTTACGCCCTTTCCTTCATATCCCATCTTCTTCATTATCTTCAAACCAATGCCTTAGTGTGATTTTAAAAAGCACCAAAATCATCATCAGAATGAGAACATGAAACTGAAGAATCACTGGCACTACTTACATTAGTTTCTAATTCTGTACTGGGCGATAAAGGTTTCACTAAGCCTTATTTGTACTTAACCTTTTAAAATCCTATTGTATGGCTTGTCGCTAAATATGCAATCCTTCATTCTCCTCTTCTCCTTCTTGTAGTAGCCTTCTGAGTTCAACATTTGCTTGATTGCTCTAGTTGATCTCATGAAGTTCTTGGAGCTATCAATTCTTTAATGATATTTTGAATGATGAGAATAAAATGATGAAGAATAATAACATTCACATGAATATGGTTATGGAATATCAAGAGGGTCTCCTCCTTGATTTACCGAAACATTGTCCTCTTCCTTCTCCTTCTACTTCTTTTCCTTCCTTACTGTTCTCTTCTCATAATCTACAAACAATTTATCTAAAATGTCTACCACCCTATAGGAATATTTATGCAAATATTTGTCATTGACAGTGTGAACATTGTAATTCAACATTCTCCTCCTTCATATTGCACGTTGAATCTCTAGGCCAAAAGACTTGAGTTTTCCTTCACCCTTTTTGAGTTTCATTCTCGTTACCTTCCATAATTGAAATTCACGTCAACAAGAAGACTACTATGATACCAACATGATCTAGGATATTTTGTTCAGTGATGTTAGTAGAATTGCATGAAAGAGAATGTAAAAACCATATAAGTAAAAACTTAAATAAGAAGCAACATAAAGTAGACCATAAAGAAAACACAACCAATATTTGATAACAAAGTTTGTCTAATGTGAACTACGTTTATGGGCACTCATTCAATAGTGGGGAGATCTCTTCATTCATCTTAGAAAAAATGAAAATGAGTACATGGAAAAATACAACATTATACCTCCAATCCAAGGAGTTTCCTAAAAATCAGTTGCTCAGAACCAAAAAACAGACTACACCAATGAATTATTGCAAAATTTTGAGTACAATCAGTATAAAATCAATTATATTCCACCACCATCAACACTAGACCTTCGAGATGATCTCCAAGATTGCACAGTAGAGTCTAAAAGGAATATTATATGGAATATTTTAGGAATATTCCCTAGGAATACACCCACCTCAAAGTTTATGCCCATGGGGTTTTGCCCCTATTATGGTTCCTGTAGATATGCCCATCGACCCTCCTCCCTCAGCCCATCATTTCCCATATCCATGAATTTGGTAGGATTTGAATCAATTTTTTCATGGTTCATATAACGAGAAATGGGACATTGGCCGAATGCTACAATGTGCCAAGTTAGGGTTTGGCGAGTGTGGATTGCAAGTTCAAACCACATGGTCCCCAACAACTTACATTTTTTAAAATAAAAAAAATGATTAAAAGATTGTCATCACTAATTGACCATGAGACTACTATATTATATATCTAGACAATTTTAAAAACTACCAATTAACCATTTTCATTATTCAAATTTGACTTTCCCATGGTTGACTGGGGCCAATTTAGCCACCAGTTGGGTGCCACATGGAACCATCTTATTGGACCATGTGACCCCATACTATTGGGCCACTTTGACTACTTCCAAATTTATCGGGCACCACTAGATTTGGTAGTTCTACCATTGTTATTTACAACTAACCCAAACACTAATTGTAGTAATACTTTTCTAAATTTAGTTGTTGATTTGGATGGACCTCCAAGTTGGCGATGCTCCAAATTTATATAGCACAAACTAAACATTTGTATTTTTTCCAGGTTTGAATAAAAACATTGACTTGACATAAATTTCCCATATGAGATTGGATTAAAGCATTGTTTGTACAATTGGATTCCTTGTGAAGAGCCCTTTGATTTGGTCTTGGTTTCGCTAAGATTCAAGGACCTTTTAATTTTAAGCCATTAGGGATCCTCTTGGATGAAAGTGGAATGCAAGAGTATTAATTTCCTATGTTCTTCTAGGAACCATGGATCAGTGGCGTATATTATTTATATTTCTCAAGTAGAAGAAATATCCACCCACATCTCTAACGAGCTCGCCCTAGAATGAGTGGGCTTATTTCACAAATGAATAATGTGAATGAAGCACTTGACTAACATTTTCCAAATGAAAAAGGAATAATTATCACACATATAATAATGTAGGGACTTGTACAAAGAAAGGATATGATGGTTCACTGGGTAAGCAAAGTGATGATAAATCAACTAGTAAACCAAAACAACTCAAGAGATATTAAGTGGCCATATACGTTGAGTGGAATTTGAATATATGGAAATAGGATATATACCATTTTTCCCCTATTCATATTCCCAATCATTTATCTTTTTTAAATTATATACTTCATAAATTATTTCTTCATGAAACATATGAGTGAAATAAAATCCATCAGATCTCATGTGCATTGTTTTTCTACTACGATTGATAGGTTCAGTCGTGTTTGATCACCTCTCCTTCTCTAGTTATGTTAATCCCTTCTATTGGACATTCCTTTTCTTGAGGCAGCCTCGAATCCTTCTTTATCATATGTTCTTGACTTGATATTTTGAGTTTTTCAGCTGCGGGTTGATCCCTCGATGTTTCACTCTCTATGGCTAGTTATACTCTTTCTATGGATCCTTTCATGACTGTCATAAAGATTCATGAACAACACGAATTCTCCTTGGAAATCGATTTTCATTTGATCTCTTCCTTTAGTTATTTTGTTAGAAAATGTTTTTCCCTCTCTTTGAATATGCCTTCTTCTCCTTCGACATTAGAGAAAATGACCTCTAGTTTTTATATTGATATGATGCATGATTTAGTGTCTGTTGCTCCCCCTTCCTTTTATGACTCTATGAATTTTGATCCTAGTTCCTCCTCCTCTAGCTATAAGTTCATGAAGCCCCTAATATTGAAGTTCCTCTGGATGCAGATGCTTTCTTAGAGGAAAATTTATTCTTAGGAGTTGGCTTGATCGAATGCCAAGTCAAATCTTCCTCATGTATACCTTTGACATTCTTCACTTTTGAGATTGAAAGTGGCTATCTTTTCTTTCATGTTTTCTGAATAATCATGCAATCAAAATAATTTCTTCATCCCAACCACCCATGGAGCTAAGTTTCCCATGTATATATTGGTAATAATACGAGGTAGAGGTGATCCCATTGCTAATCCATGAGTTTGGGAGTAGATTTCCCCTTTAAAGGTAAAGTAAGATGATTTTCAACATGTTTTGAAGAGACCAACAATTTCACTATCAGTGATGAATTAGATAACTTTGATGGCTTCACCATAGGAATCATAGAGTATAAGGACACAATGTCAAAACTAACCATGAGATCTTCATCTTTCATTTCAAGGTTTTTGGTCCATTGAACGGATGATGTATTGTCTTTAATATAGGATGATGTGTTTCCAACTAAGGGACGTAACTTTTTTGTGAGATATTGAACAAGGAGGTAGGTAGGGAAACCTATGGTATTCACTATGGGTCTTAATGGGGTGCCCACTTTACAGATTTTGGGGGCACCATAAATTATTGGGGTGATGGAACTACCCAGGGTGGTTTTCTTTTATGTAATGGTGTCAAGAGATGAATCTTCTATTCTCTTGAAGACATCCCCAATAATTTTAGCACTAGGATATTTATCAAGGATTTTATATCATCCACTATTTTTTAAGTGATCTTCCATTTTCATGTCATAATCAAATATGTTCATAACTATAGTGGCATTTCCATTGTCTGCTTTTAAGATAATTATTTCTTTATTCTTTTTTAGGTTATTTAGAGTGACTTTGTCTTCTTTAGATATGTTGAAAGATGGACCTTTGGCATTTCTAAGAATATTTGCAATGTCTTTTCTAATTTATTTTGCTTCGGTTGGGTTGCAATCCTTTAGGGCTAATTCTATGTTGCTAATTGTATCATCAATAAGGATTTTATTAGTGGTGATGGATATATTAAGGCCCTTTTAAAGGATGGATTGGGAAGCATGGTCCAGGACTAGGTTTGAAGGTTGATGACGGTGGGTTTATTGAATTTGGTTTGAGAGATAAACGTATGATTGGTTATTTTTACCTAGGTGTGGGTGTTGTCATAGGAAGCAATGCTTTGTGTTTTGGCATCACTATGCTTGACATTGCAGTATTGATTATGAAGGGAGGGAGTGATGCTACATTGAGTGTCACCAAGATTTAGTTCACGATTTAGTTTGTCAACTAAAACCCCACCTGTTAAAATACAATTTGCTCTGTCTGAGCAGTCGACAGTGAGCATGTAGTCTTGTAGGGATTTCGTTTGCAAGTTGGAGTCTACATCTGCATTGTCTGCGAATGGGGCACATCTTTTTAAAATACAACGTGTCCTATCTGAGAGCTGGCATGTGTTGTCAACGGTGAGCATGCAATCTTGTGGTGATTTTATCCTTTGCATGCTCGAGTCTACAACTAATGAAGCCCGATCAACAAAAACATTGCTTCCATGATTTTGTTCTAGCTTCATTTTATCAAATAAAACTCCTCTTATTAAATTAAAATGAGTTGCATATGAGTGTTAGTCATTTTTGTCTGGGAATGAAACCCTATCAACACAAACATTATTTCCATGGTTATGTTATGGCTACAATTTATCAACAGATAAAACTCGTCTTATTAAATTAAAATGAGTTGCATCTAAGAGTTTGTCATCGGATGTAATGTCGAGAGTGGAGTCTTGAGATGGAATGTCTCTGATGCTATGCGGATTGTTGGCTTCGATGGCATTTTGACGGTGATGGCGAAGGTTGATTGTGATTTTGCTTTGTGTAGGTCGTCTGAGAGGGTTTTTTGATAGGACCCAGAGTGTCTAGTATTTCCTTGGACAGTGTATTCATTAGGAGTGTAGGAAGGTTTAGGGAAGGTTTTAGTGTTTACAGATTTGAGGCTGTGAAAACGAGGTTGTTTCACATGTGTAGTTTCAGATAATTTAAATATTTTTTTGATATTTTTCTCTGAGTTCCTGAGTTTCCAATGCTTTTCTTTTGTATGGGTGACGGCATCTAAGGATTGCCATATGTCAAATTTTAGCGATGAATCCAGTAAGAGATGTAGAGTAAAAATTTGTTGGGAGATCTTGATAAGCTCAGACCTGGTGTTTTTTATTTCATTATTGATTAGGGTTTTGCTTAATTTTTCAAAAATTGGTAGGTTGCGGCCATTAAGGGAGGATGTTTCCATAGGGAAAATTTTGGAGTGAGGTTTTTGTCTTTGCAATGCTGGGGAAAGGTTGGGTTTGTTATGTATTTTTCATTGTATAATGTGCCTCTTTCACTGATGTATTTCTTTCCACATGAGAAAGGGACAACATACAGACGTTTTTGTAGTCTAGGGTTTATAGGGTCCTTTGTGGAGTCTACGATTTTTCTAATGGTGTTAGGAGGAGTGAAATCGTTGGTTATGTTGTGCTTGTTTAGGATTCTACAAATTTTATCAATTTTTCCTTTTATGTAAGGTAAAGAGATTTTGCGAATGTTAAAGGTTTTCTTTATCTCATTTTCTTTTAGGGTTTTGTGGATGGTTTTGTTAATGATGCTCTTATTATAACCATTATGCCCAAAGACTTGAAGAAGTTGTTTTATTTCATTTTTTAGGTGCTTAGAGCTGGAAATTCTAGAGGCTCTTACGTTTCCCATCTTTTTTGGCTAATAGGATGTCAAGAAAGGGTAACTTGTTATTATTTTCCACTTCGATAGTGAATTTTATGTGATTTGAAAGACCATTTATATGAGTTAAAAATGTTTCTAGATTCTCCTTACCATAGCTCCATTTTGCAAAATCATCATCGACAAATTTGTTTGATTCTTCAAGTGAGTAGGGAAAGGATTTGAGGGATTTTTTTCTGAAAATTTATCAATGTATATATTGGCAATAATAGGAGATAGAGGTGATCCATTTGCTACTCCATGAGTTTGGGTGCAGATTTTCCCTTTAAAGCTAAAGTAAAATAATTTTAAACATGTTTTGAGGAGATCAATGGTTTCACTATCAATGATCAATTGCATAACTTCGATGGCTTCATCCAGAGTAATCATAGAGTATTAGGACACAACGTCAAAACTAAGCATGAGATCTTCATCTTTCATTTCAAGGTTCTTGGTCCATTGAATGAATGATGTAGAGTCTTCAATATAGGATGATTTGTTTCCAGCTAAGGGACGTAACTTTTTTGTGAGGTATTGAGAAAGGAACTAGGTCGGGGAACCTCTGGTATTGACTATGGGTCTTAATGGGATGCCATATTTATGGATTTTGGGGGCACCATAAATTATAGGGATGATGTAACTAGTTGGGGTGATTTCATTTTTTGTAATTGTGCCAAGACATGAATATTTTATTTTCTTAGTGAGATACCTAAGAATTTTAGTGCTAGGATCTTTATCAAGGATTTAATAGCATCCACTATTGTTTAAGTGATCTTCCATTTTCATGTCATAATTAGATCTGATCATAGCTACAGTGACATTTCCTTTGTCTGTTTTCAAGATAATTATGTCTTTATTCCTTTTCAAGTTATTTAGAGCGATTTTTTCTTCTTTATATATGTTGCAAGATGTAGGTTTGGCATTTCTAAGAATCTTTTCAATGTCTTGTCTTATTTCTTCTACTTCTGTTAGGTTGCATTCCTTTAGGGCTACTTATATGTTGCTAATTGTATCATCAATAAGGATTTTATTAGGGGTGAAGGCAAAATTAAGGCCCTTTTGAAGGATGGATTGGGAAGTGTGATCCAGGACTAGGTTTGAATGGATGATGACAATGGTTTTATTGAATTTGATTTGAGAGATAAGCATATGATTGGTCACATTTAACTGGGTGTGGGTGTTATGATAGGGGTTAACCTTTTGTGTATTGACATCATTGTCCTCGACGTTATAGCTCTTATTGGAAAGGGAAGTAGTGATTCTACATTAAGTGTCACCAATTTTTTATTCAGGATTCAGTTTGCCAACTAAAACATGACCTGTTAAAATTTCGTGTGCATTATCTGATTAGTCGATGATGAGAATGTAGTGTTGTACAAATTTTGGTTGTGAGATGGAATCTACATCTACATTATCTGCAAATGGGGCATGTTATGAAACCAGCTCAAGAAAAGATAGAAAAGATAGATCAACACCTTAGAATTTAGCCTCTTCGAGGGGGCATCCTCCTTTACATTACATAAATGAACAATTCTTCGATGATACAAATGAAAAGACCTCCTTTCTATATATAGGAGTCTAAGGGGTCATAACAGAATCAGAGCCTACATAACAATAATAATTTAAGGGCACAATAATAACAATAGTGGGCCTCTATGGGGCACAATAGTAACAATATGCGCACTACATGGGTACATCAATATAATAAGTGGGTTGTACTAACAACAATAAGGGGTTACACTAGTAGTATAGGGGCCGAACATGCCCCTCTCCTTCAAAAAGTGTTGTCCTCAATTCTTGAGTAGTTCTTGATGCTTTTGTATAAAATTCTTGTCCTCCTATGTGGAATCTTCAGCGGGTAAGTGATTCCACTTGATGAGATACTCTGACATTGATCGATTTCATAGCTATCGAGTTCTTGTTTCTGTGACTGCTCCAAGTTCCAATATGATTTTTCCTTCCTCTTCAATTTCTGGCAGTATTGTATGAATTGGGATCTTTTGCAACTTTTGAATAAGTGGCCATAATTCTTCATCCTCCTTCCATTCATCCCTTGCTTTGTTTATCCAATATGGTTGGATAATAGAAATATCACAAAACAATGCTTCCACATCCTCATTCTTTCTTGAGAGTGCATCTGCAACAAAATTTTGCTTCCATTTTTTATAGATGATGTCAAAGTCATAACCCAACATATTTGTGACACATTTTTTCTATTCTT
>APFE030522845.1:105241-125798 GCA_000404065.3 Pinus taeda | reverse complement strand
AAGACCTCCTTTCTATATATAGGAGTCTAAGGGGTCATAACATAATCAGAGCCTACATAACAATAATAATGTAAGGGCACAATAATAACAATAGTGGGCTTCTATGCGGCACAATAGTAACAATATGGGCACTACATGGGTACATCAATATAATAAGTGGGTTGTACTAACAACAATAAGAGGTTACACTAGCAGTATAGGGGCCTAATAGGGCATGTCCTATTAAAATGCGGTGTGTGTTGTCCGAGAGTTGACATGTGCTATCGACAGTGAGCATGTAGTCTTGTGGCAAGTTTATCCTTCACATGATGTATTCTACATCTAATGAAGCCCTATCAGTGCAAACGTTGTTTCTATGATTATGTTTTGTATGTAGTTTATCAACAAATAAACCTTGTATTATTAAACTAAATGAGTTGTGTTTGATGGTTTGTCGTTGTTGTCTGTGAATGAAGCCCGATCAACACAAATGTTGCTTCCATGATTTTTTTCTAGCTGCAGTTTATCAACAGATAAAACTTGTCTTATTAAATTAAAATGAGCTACATTTGAGGGTTTTCCATCAGATGTAATGTCAAGGGTAAAGGCTTGAGAAAGAATTCCTATGATGCTATCTGGATTTTTGGCTTCAACGGAATTTTGACGTGTGATGGCAAAGGTTGATTGTGAGTTTGATTTGCGTAGGTCATCTGAGAGCATTCTGTGATAGGACCCAAAGTGTGTAGTGTTGCCTTTGACAATGTACTCTTCAGGAGCATAGAAAGGTTTAGAGAAGGTGTTAGTGTTTACAGAGTTAAGGCTATGAAAAATAGGTTGTATGGCATTTGTAGCTTCAGATAATTGAAATATTTTTTTTTTTTCTTTGAGTTCCTGAGTTGCCAACACTCTGCTTTGGTGTGGGTGAGGGCATCTGACGATTTTTGTATGTCAAATTTTAGCGATGAAGCTAGTAAGTGATATAGAATAAAGAATTGCTAGGAGATCTTGATAGGCTGAGACTTGGTGGTTTTTATTTCGTTGTGGATTAGGTTTTTGCTTAATTTTTCAAAAATTCGTATGTTCCAGCCATGTCTTAGTGGATGTTTACACGAGGTTAATATCAAAGTGAGGTTGTTTTCTCCACAATGCTTGAGCAAGGTTAGGTTTGATATGTATGTTTCCCTCGATGATATTCCTATTTCGCCGATGTATTTTCTTCCACATGAGCAAGGGACAACATACACCCCTTTTCATATTCTAGGGTCTATGGGGTCCTTTACAGAGTCTACAATTTTCCTAATGGTGTTAGGGGGAGTGAAAGTAATGTTTATGTTGTTCTTGTTTAGGATTCTAGAAATTTTATCAGTTGTTCCTTTTATGTAAGGTAAAGAGATTTTGGGAATGTTAAAGGTTTTCTTTATTTTATTTCCTTTTAGGGTTTTGTTGATGGTTTTGTTAATGATTTTTTTACTATAACCATTATGCTCAAAGACTTGAAAAAGGTGTTTTATTTCATTTTTTAGGTTCTTAAGGTCGGAAATTCTAGAGGCTCTTGTGGTTAGGGCTTTTATAATTCCCACCTTTTGCCTAGGATCATGATGGGAGTTAGCGTGAAGGTATATTTCCATGTGGAATTCTTTCTGTAGACTGTGGAGCTAAGTTTCCCATCTTTCTTGGTTAAGAGGATGTAAAGAAAGGGTATCTCGTTATTATTTTCAACTTCGATAGTGAATTTTACGTGATTTGAAATGCCATTTATATGAGTTAAAAATGCTTTGAGGTTTCCCTTATCCTGGCTTGATTTTACGAAGACATCATTGACAAATATTTTCCATTCTTCATGGGAGTAGGGAAAGGATTTGAGGGCTTTTTGTTCAAATTGTTCCATGTATATATTGGAAATAATAGGAGATAGAGTTCATCCCATTGCTACTCCATGATTTTGAGTGTAGATTTTCCCTTTAAAGTGACAGTAAGATGATTTTAAGAATGTTTTGAGGAGATCAATGGCTTCACTATTAGTGATGCATTGCATAAGTCCAAAATGGTTTCATAAAGAGGAATCATAGAATATAATGGCACAACATAAAAGGTAACCATGAGATCTTCATATTTCATTTCAAGGTATTTGGTCCATTGAATGAATGATGTAGAGTCTTTAATATAGGATGACATGTTTCTAGCTAAGGCACACAACCTTTTTTGGAGAGATTGAGCAAGGAGGTAGGTGGGGGAACCTATGGTATTAACTATGTGTCTTAATGGGGTTCCCTATTTATGGATTTTTGGGGCACCATAAATTATGGGGGTGATGGAACTATTCGGGGTGATTTTCTTTTTGTAATGGTGTGAAGAGATGAATCATTTATTTTCTTAGTGACATCCCTAACAATTCTAGTGCTATGATCTTTATCAAGGATTTCATAACATCCATTATTGTTTAAGTGATCTTCCATTTTCATGTCATGATCAGATATTTTCATAACTACAGTGTCACTTGCTTTCTCTAACTTTAAGATAATTATGTCTTTATTATTTGTTAGGTTATTTAGAGCGATTTTTTCTTCTTTAGATATGTTGCAAGATGGAGTTTGGCATATCTAAGAATCTTTGCAATATTTTATCTTATTTCTTCTTCTTCGATTAGGTTGCAATCCTTTAGGGATACTTCTATGTTGCTAATTATATCATCAACATGGATTTTATTAGGGGTGGTGGCGAAATTAAGGCCCTTCTGAAAGATGGATTGGAAACTATTGTCCAAGACTAGGTTTGAAAGGTTGATGACTGTGGGTTTATTGAATTTGGTATGAGAGATAAGCATATGATTGGTCACTTTTACCCGGGTGTGGGTGTTATAATAGGGTACAACGTTTTGTGTATCAGCATCATTGTGCTCGATGTTGGAGGTCCAATTGGGAAGGGAGGGAGTGATTCTACATTGAGTGTCACCAAGATTCTATTCAGGATTTGGTTCGTCAACTAAAACCCGACCTGTTAAAATGCGGCGTGCATTGTCTGACTAGTTAATGGTGAGGATGTAGTCTTGTAGGGATTTCATTTGTGAGATGGAGTCTACATTTGCACTGTCTGTGAATGGGCACGTCTTGTTAAACAATGGTGTGCATTACCTGAGAGCTGGCATGTCTTTTCGATGGTCAGCATGCAGTGTTCTGGTGAATTCATCCTTTGTGTGCTGGAGTCTACAGCTAATGCAACTCAATCAATGTAAAAATTGTTTCAATGATTGTGTTATAGCTATAGTTTATCAAAAGATAAAACTTGTCTTATTAAATTAAAATTAGTTGCATCTGAGGGTTCATCCTTGTTGTCTACGAATGAAGCTCGATTAGCACAAATAATGTTTCTGTGATTCTATTGTGGCTGCATTTCATCAACAAATAAAATTTGAGTTATTAAATGAAAATGAGTTGCGTCTGAGGGTTGGCCATTGCATGTAATTTCAAGCATGGAATCTTGCTAAGGAATTCTTGTGATGTTATGTGGATTGTTTCCTTTGATGGCATTATGACGGGTGATGGTGAAGGTTGATTGCGAGTTTTCTTTGTGCATGTCCTCTAAGAGGGTTGTGTGATAGGACTCAGAGTGTGTAGTGTTGCCTTGGATAGAGTATTCTTCAGTAGTGTAGGAAGTTTTATGGAGGGTGTTAATGTTTCTAGAGTTGAGTTCATGGAAAAAAGGTTGTATGGCATTTGTAGTCTCAAACAAATTAAACATTGTTTTGAGGATTTTCTCTCAGTTTTTGAGTTTCCAATGCTCTTCTTTGGTGTGAGTGAGGGCATCTAAGGGTTGACATAAGTTGAATCTTAGTGATGAGGCCAGTAAGAGATGTTGACAAAAAATTTGTTGGCATATCTTGATTGTCGAGACTTGGTGGTTTTTATTTCATTGCTGATTAGGGTTTTTCTTCATTTTTCATAAATTGGTAGGTTGTGGCCATGTCTGAGTGAATGTTTACACAGGGTGAATTTTGGAGTGAGTTTGTTGTCTCTGCAAGGCTTGAGAAAGGTTAGGTTTGATATGTATTTTTCCTTAGATGATCTACCTGTTTCACCGATGTATTATTTTCAACATGAGAAAGGGACAACGTACATGCCTTTTTGTATTCTAGGGTTTATAGGGTCCTTTGTGGAGTCTACAATTTTCATAATAGTGGTGGGAGGAGTGAAAGAAATGCTTATGTTGTGCTTGTTTAGGATTCTAGAAATTTTATCAGTTGTTCCTTTTATGTAAGGTAAAGAGATTTTGCGAATGTTAAAAGTTCTTCTTATCTTATTTTCTTTTAGGGTTTTGTGGATGGTTTTGTTAATGATGTTTTTATTATAACCATTATGCTCAAAGACTTGAAAAAGGTGTTTATTTCATTTTTTAGGTGCTTAAGGTCAGAAATACTAGAGCCATTTATGGTTAAGGTTTTTAAAATTCGCACATTTTGCCTAGGATGGTGATGAGAGTTAGCCTGAAGGTATCTTTTTGTATGGGTTTTCTTTCTATAAACTCTAGAGCTAAGTTTCCCATGTTTCTTGGCTAAGAGGATATCAAGAAAGGGTAATTGGTTATTCTTTTCTACATCGATAGTGAATTTTACGCAATTTGAAAGACCATTGATATGAGTTAAATACGATTCTAATTTGTCCATACCATGGATCCATTTTGTGCAAACATCATCAACAGATCTTTTCCATTCTTCAGGGTAGTAGGGAAATGATTTGAGGGCTTTTTGTTCAAAATGTTCCATGTATATATTGGCAATAATAGGAGATAGAAGTGATCCCATTTCTACTGCATGAGTTTGAATGTAGATTTTCCTTTTAAAGCTAAAGTAAGATGACTTTAAGAATGTTTTCAGGAGATCAACGGTTTCACTATCATTGATGCATTGTATAACTTCGATGGATTCATCCAAAGGAATCATTGAGTATAAGGACACAACTTCAAAACTAACCATGAGATCTTCATCTTTCATTTCAAGGTTTTTCGTCCATTGAATGAATGATGCAGAGTCTTTAATATAGGATGATGTGTTTCTAACTAAGGGACATAACATTTTTGCAAGGTATTGAGCAAGGAGGTAGGTGGGGCAGCTTATCGTATTGATTATGGCTCCTACTGGGGTGCCCTATTTATGAATTTTGGGGGCACCATAAATTTTGGGGGTGATGGAACTAGTCGGGGTTATTTTCTCTCTTGTAATGGTGTCAAGAGATGAATCTTTGATTTTCATAGTGAAACCCCTAAGAATTTTAGTGCTAGGATTTTTATCAAGGATTTGATAGCATCCACTATTGTTTAAGTGATCTTCCATTTTCATGTCATAATCAAATTTGTTCATAACTGCACTGGCATTGCCTTTATCTTTTTTTCAGATAATTATGTCTTTATTATTTCTTAGGTTGTTTAGAGTGATTTTTTCTTCTTTAAATATGTTGCAATATGGAGGTTTCGAATTTCTAAAAATGTTTTCAATGTCTTATCAGATTTATTCTGCTTCGGTTAGGTTGCAATCCTTTAGGGCTACACAATCTTTGTTGCTAACTATATCATGAACATGGATTTTATTAGGGTGATGGAAAAATTAAGTAGCTTTTGAAGGATGGATTTGGAAGCATGGTCCAGGAAAAGGTTTGAAAGGTTGATGACAGTGGGCTTATTGAATTCTATTTGAGAGATAAGCATATGATTGGTCGCTTTTACCTAGGTGTTGGTGTTATGATAGGGCACAATGCTTTGTGTATGCCATCAATATGCTTGAAGTTGATGTTTTGATTGGGAAGGGAGGGAGTGATGCTACATTGAGTGTCACTGAGACTTTGTTCAGGATTTTTTTTCATGGTGTGTGTTTTCGGAGTAGTCAACGATGAGCATGTAGTATTGTATGGATTTCATTTGTGTGCTTGAGTCTACATCTGTGTTGTCTATGAATGGGGCATGTCCTATTAAACTGTAATGTGTCTTATCTGAGTGATGGCATGTGTTGCCAATGGTGAGCATGTAGTCCTATGGCAATTCCAACATTTTCATGCTCAAGTCAACATCTAATGAAGCTTGATTAACGCAAACATTGTTTCTATGATTTTGTTCTATCTGTAGTTTATCAACAGATAAAAATCATATTATTGAATTAAAATGAGTTGTATCTGAGGGTTTGTCATTGTTGTCTATGAATGAAGACTGATTAGTGTGAAAATTGTTTTTGTGATTTTGTTCTCGCTGTAGTTTATCAACAGATAAAACTCGTCTTATTAAATTAAAATGAGCTGCGTTCGAGGGTTGGTCATCAAATGTAATGTCAAGGGTGGGGTCTTGAGAAGGAATTCCTATGATGATATGCGGATTGTTGGCTTCGATGAAATTATGATGGGTGATGGCAAAGGTTAGTTGTGATTTTTCTTTGTGCAGGTCATGTAAGAGGGTTCTATGACAAAGTGTGTAGTGTTGCCTTGGACAACATATTCTTCAGGAGTGTAGGATGTTTTAGGGAAGTTGTTTGTTTTTTATCAATATAAAATCAAAAGAATAGAATAGAACTAAATATACCAGAATAAAATAAGTTTAATCCATAAAATAAATTACTCAAACCATAATTTCTAATAGGGAACAATTGATAATTCCACAATTTTCTCACCACCCATCCTTGAACTGCAACTCCGAGTTCACCCCCAAGTTAAGAAGTTATTTCTAGGGTATCGATAACTCTGCATGTTGATCCTTCAAACATGCATTTAATACCTTCATTTCATGATAAGTTTTCCTTTAGTGACATCCCACTTTTGTGGATTTTCTTATCCTATTGCCTAGGGTTTTCCATAAAAGCCCACCTTTCTCTCTTGTGATTATTTTATTCTTATCCAAGCTTAGCATTTTTTCCAATCTAAGCAACTTAATGAACTTTTCTCTCCCATCCATTAAGATTATCTAGAATTCCATACAAAATTCTTATCAAAATAAAATAAAGATAAAATTTCATTGATAAATGAGATTCGATCATTCTTTCCCGTGTACATGCATCCCATATATTTATTTATTAATAAATAACAATTTACATAAGTAGTTCAATATTATTCTTTGGATTTTTTTCCATGCATTCTAAACCAACTCAGTCTAACCAGAATAGTTTTATCAGAATGTAGGGATATTACATTCTCCTCACCTTTTATTAACATTGTCCTCGTTGTTCGTTGTTTGGTTTCTTTTACTCAAAATCTAGATGGATAGCCTTTCCTATTTTCAATGTCCTATTCTTATATAACTCCTTTGGAGGTGAAGGCTTCCCTTACGTGTTATCTTGAGCAAAGACTAGATTTTGGGGCTGGATTTCTTTCCACTCTAGGATACCTGAAACACTCTGCCTTCGAGCTTTCTTTAGGTTATAGCTGTAACAATTTCCAATTCAGTATGTGAGATTTTACATGTACAAAGTGTCGATACGTAAAATATTATAAACTATAAGATGACTGGAAAATGTTAACTGATAAGCTACAAATAATTATGCATGGCCCACGAATTTTTGGTTCTTCATTTTATTTTCTCCCAAATAAGCATGCTCTCCAAAAGTTAAATCTCTTATATAATTTTTTTCCCATCCACATCTATTTTTATTATGTCTATGATACTTTTTTTTCATTTTTGTTGCATGATAGCTCTAATCATAGCACACATGTTCCTATATTTATTCTATGTTGCTCTTCTAGAGTGCTTCCACACATTTTATCTTCAGCTATGTGCATTTCACCTACACTCAATAAATTTTCGTGCAAATTTGTAAAATGCCATTAGAAGTACAAAAATAATATGAATACTTTCCATATATTTTTTCACAACTATACCAAGTACCATGACATTCCAAATATAGAATTACCAATTTCCCTTATTATAATACACTTAAAGGGGAATAATGGTTATTAAACACTTGCATTATTTTATCTTATGCTATTATTTGATACCAGTGTATACATCAATCCCATATACTTTAAGTGTAAACTAGTCCATTAGTCCAACCACTTTTATGGTTAGGTTCTTCCTATTCAATTTTAAAGTGGACTTACCTAGTCCATTTCTGAATTTTTGCCCTTACTTTCGTATCCATACCAAGAATGGTAGAATTTGAGGACAAAATTGAGGGTTATTTTTTCACATCAGCATACATAATTAAATGGTATTTAATGCACATCAACGTGATAGCTAAGAAACAATTGTATCTCACTTGGTGATATTGTCACAATCTACCAATTTATTATCATTTTTTATCCAGTTTATGATGTTTTAATGATACCACGGTACTGATCTCTAATTCTACATAGGATTCTATCCTTAATATTGATGCTGACTCAAGGGTATGTTTGTTCTTTTTTAGTCTATTCAACTTCGCTTGATAAATATCACGTTTTCCGTCATGATTTTAGTTTTGATCCCTTTCTCCTCATTCGTTTCTATGTAAGCTTGATCGTTTATTTTTCATTTCCACACTCTCATTCAATGACATTACAACTTTTTTTAGTTTCATGGGCTCTTAAAATACCAATATTTCAGTTATTCTCAACTTGATAGTTGGTACTTGGTCTATATACTTTCTTATTATTGTGATTATGTTATCGATTAACCTCTCTCTCTCTCTCTCTCTCTCTCTCTTTGTATATGTATATGTATGTGTGTGTATATATATATATATACCACTTATTTTATTGATTCTTCATGAGTGCACCCATGATACAATTCTTCCCATATTCGATTATTCATGTTTATTTGTTTATGTTACTAGTCACATGAGTTGAGTCTTCGAAATATGTTGGTGCAGTCAATTTTCGTAGTGATTTGTATCAATGTTAAATTTCATTCCCTTTTCATTTTTTTCTCTTTTGGTTTTATTTTTGGTTATATTAATTGACATATCCATATAGATTACATCAATTTCTTGTGAATTTTTTTTCATCCTCCTCTTTCTGGATTTTTATTTAGACTAGATTATTCCGCCCTAAGACATCATCAAATTCTTTTTCTTTTCTTAATCCATTATTAATATAACCCAATATTTCTTTCCCATTTTTCCATAAAGACCAAATTTTACAGTTTTCTTCCTTGTAATCTCAAGAACACATAGGCCGCATTTGATCTTCCATCTCCCATGTAGCTTCATCAGGCCCAAAGTTCTCCCATTTCACTTTAACCTGCTCGATTGCCTGGTTCTAAAGCATGAGCACCTTTTTCCGCAATATACACTAAGGCTCCAACTAGAATTCTCCATTTGGTTCCACCTACATATAGACCATACAATTACATGATCAACATCCGTAAAATGCTTCTTAATTAAAGATACATGGAAAACCTCATGGAATTTCACTGTCGGAGGTAGTGCATGTCAATAAGATATTGGCTCGATCCTTCCAATTATACTGAAGGGTCCACAAAACCGTGGTGCCAACTTGGCACATGATCCAATCTACAAGGAGCTCTTCTTTGGTTTGATGTGCAAGTACACATGTTCCCCAACTGGGAACTCCTTGAAAAACCTATTCCTATTTTCCTAAATCTTTTGTCTATCATGTGTTGCCTTGACATTCTTCTTGATCACCTACATCCCTTGTCCCAAGTGTGCCAACATATTTGGTCCAGTCAATACCGTGCTAGCCAGATCACCCCAACTAATGGAAGTGTTACAACTCTAGCCATAAAATGCCTCAAAAGGAATCATCCTCAATGAATCCTCATAACCGTTGTTGTGTGCGAACTCTACCAAAGGGAGATACTCTTCCCAATTCTACTGCTAATGAATCACATACATCCTCAACATGACATCCAATATCCTATTGACCCTCTCTGCCTTTCCACCTGTCTGTGGATGACAGGATGTGTTGAAGGCCAATTATGTGCCCAAACATGCAATTAACTCCTTCCAAAAGTTGGAAGTGAACTTCGCATCCCTTTCTGTTAAAATCTTCTTTGGAACAACATGTAATCTAACCACATCTCTGATGAACACCTATGTCACATCACTAGCTGAGAACGTAGACTTCACCGGAATGAAGTGTGCAAGCTTTTTTAACCTGTCCACAATGGCCATGATAGAATCATGTTGCTTTACTTCTTTTAGCAACCCTGTGATTAATCCATGGAAATAACCTCCCATTTACATTATGGAATTGCAATAGGCTGTAGCAGACCACCTCAATGTTTACACTCGTCCTTCACTCATGAGAAATCAAAGCATCATGCCACAAATTCTACTAAATCCCTCTTCAGATTCAGTGTTGGGCCTCTGATATGCCCATGTTTTCATCATTCAATACCACCATTCATAACCTATATTCATGTACTATTACACTCATTTCACACCATAATTCCATCACTTCTGGCCAATTCACATATTACGCCTAATGGTTCATTACCATTAGTTTTCTTATATTTTCTATGATTAAAGATGAATTTTCCATGATTTACTAATGATGATTTTGCTAAGTAGAGTATGGGAATATCCAATTTGGGGTTTTCACATTTTAACATGCTTTTGGGGAAAACCGAGGGAGTTTATTGTCCAGAATAATGTTTTAATACCTTTCCATGTGTTTCATTTCAATCAATTCACACATGTGGGTCCCTAGAAGCTAATTAACAAATTTGCTCAAAATGTGCACAATTTCGAAATTCCCAAGTTTGACCTTCATTTCCATGCAGCTGGAGGTGGAATTGGAAATGTAGAGAAAATGAGTTTCTGAAGAATATAAACAATTATCTATATCCAAAACCATTTCTCCAGATTCTAATTTTTATAAAATTTATAAGCTGGCCTTGGAGGCAGGTTTATAAAAAATGATTATTTTTCTAGAGTTCTAAAATCTTGAAAAAAGATCCAAATAACGAACTTTCGGCATAATTTTCAAGGATCTGGATTCAAATGAAACAAATCTAATAGATTTTTTTGTTGACAACATAACAAGTCAGGTTCCCTCTAAACAATTTTTGAAAATTTGCCATGGTTAGGAAGATATGCCAGTATGTTTCGGGTCAGTTTGTTGGAATTGTTCAATCTTCCATAATTGAGTTAAATGACTAATTCGCCTTGTAAATATTATAAATGGATCAGACATGGTTTGTATTGTAATATTTTTAAGTTTCTAAAAGGAAGAGAAGAAGGGAAGGAATAAAGAATGGATTGAAGTTATTTTGTAATAATAATTGAATCTTAATTGAATTTTGCTTCATCTCTAAATTCTTTGTAAGTATTATGACTTTGTTTTCAATGACATTTTTATTTACTTATTTTATACTTTCTCCGGGAGTGGCAAGGGCTCACCACAACTAGAAACAAGTCCTTTAAGCTTATCTAGACCATAGGATTTACATTTAAAGAGTGAATTCCATCAAGAAATTTGTTGTGTGAAATATAGCATCATTATGTACTTAAAACTCGATCTTGTAGAGTTGAAATTAAAAGTTATAGAATTCATTCAATTAGAAGCTTTCTTTTTTTTCATAGAACAATCATTTCTTTGTAAGAGCAATTCCAAGTGTGAATTCGATTATTCAAGTAGAGATATCAGTTTAATGAATATTTATTTGGCTTTAATTTACTTTTGAATTCTGATTATGAGTTTCCTGATTATGAAGAGTGATATTTCTTTCAAATGATTTTTTTATTTATATTAGGAGTCTTGAATTGAAGGTTTTTCATAGATTAAGTTGTAATGAATTTCTTTGAATATGATCTTTCAAGTTAGAATTGCTATCATAGGTGTTCCTTTCGAGCAAGAGTATGGTGTGTTCTTTTAAGAATGTCTTTTATAACAGTAAAATAATAAATTGATTTCATATTATAATTTAGGTTAGATGCTTTGATCCTACATTACTTGTTCTCGTACCTCAAATCTTATGAGCCCTTGATTGATAATTTAATGTGGGAGGTGCTAAAGGGATTAGAGCTTAGCTTCTTTCACAAGTTTTTTTTGTGATCTTAGTTGTAGGGAAATCAGAGGGTGGAGAGTGTATGGTAAGATGTGACTGAAGAGCCATGCATCCACTATTGTGGGGTTGCTCCAAAGTCTGGTTGTCCAAATAAGCATGTTTGGTGAGTTTTATTCTAATTCATAATTCATTTATGTTAAAATTTTAAAGTTCTTTAAAGATGAAACATTTATGGGGTGCTGTAAGATCCCCTTTGTACCAATCCATGTTGTGAGAGAGGGATCATAAAAACATCAGGAGAAATTCATAGAATGATCAAGAGCTTAAAGTATGTCCCTCGAAGTAATATCTCAAAGCCTAGTAGTAGCTATGATAGTTGCCTCTCAGGAACAGTTCATCTTCACCAAATTCAAGAAATTATATGTCTCTCCACAATCAGAAGAGGATTTGGAAATATCCCTTTTCTCCTTTTGCCTATCTACCAATGATGTTGATAAATCATGTACCAAATACGGTGGGGAGGATCCAGCTGAACCTGAGATTGAAGAACCTTCACCATGCCGAGCAAGAAAACTTGTATGGATTTTGGAGACCGATTATCCAAGTTTTCCTGGCATGACCGAGGAGGACTTTCAGAGTGGTCCAAATGACGAAATGAGCCAATACCACCAAGATTAAATCAAGCATTGTTTACAAATCATAATCCAATCAAAGAACCATGCTCATCTTTAAATAGTCTTTGTATCACGTCTTCCAAAGCTGTTGATTTCTCATGCTCATGTACATTGTAACTCTTATATGCTAAATTTGAGCATGAATATATCCTTGTACTTGAGCTGCACATGGCTTCATTGGAAGTTATCTTTCACTTTAAGGTGGACATATCTTCTCTAGTATAGTAGGAAAGTTAATATTATAAATAAATAAATGAAAATAGTAAAGAGAAAAATAAGTCCTTTCATGAAAACGAGTTTGTTTGGAGCAACTAAGCAGGGACCTTTCTTGAAAAACATGTAACTGATGGGAAAGGTTCCCAATAAGTCTTCTAAATTTATATGAGTTCTTCAAATAATGTATCATTCAGTTCATTATGTTTGTACTTGAGTTGGTTGATATGGAATTCCCTAAGGCCCACCTGCCAACAAGCCTTATCCCATCAACATCAACACATTATCTGGGATTAAGGTTAGTGTTAGATAAGTTACCTAGGAGCCTGCATGCCTTAATGTTAGGTATCCTTGTCACCTACTAAAGAAATACATCAATATTTCTTAGTGGATGAATTCTGCAATCCATTCAACTTTGACAAATCTATTCATGGCTAGTAGAATGTACCTAGAACCTTGATTCCCATTGAAATCAAAGGTGCGATATCTCAAATTGTTTAATGACTTCCTCAATGGTCACTAATCCAATGATTATTTCTTATGTTAGACATAGACACCATTTATTCACATATGCATGATTGCACATGTGTGTGTAGTGGTTGAAGACTATACAGTTTTGTGATCTCAACACAAATTTGTAGTAGTTTGGTTCTTTGCATCAACACTTCCATTGTCATTTGTTGTAGCAATCACCTTTCCTCAGTGTTAGGGGACATACAACTCCTAAGGCATGGGGGAGAAGGGGACCTTCAGTTCATCCTTCTACTCTTTTGTTCCTCCTTCTACCTTCTTCAGTAGGTTAGATCAATAGTCACATCAGGTCCAGCCATTCCATCCTCTACATCGACTTGGAGCTATCATCACAATAAAGGTAAAAATTGAGGTAAAGTTAGCTTAAGATTCATTAATTCACTAGAGATTTAAGAAAGATTTAATGATTAACCACCACATATTCCATATATATTTTTTTCCATATACCCTCCATTTGCAAACTCCTAATTCATAATAGAATAGATGCTACTCTAATAAGGAAATAATCATGAAAAGGAAAGTAAATTGGTTCATGTAAACAAAATAGTAACTATAGTATCTTCCCCTACTACATTCACATATATGGTCAGTTTATTGTATACAATAGAGGATGAAGTCATTTCTAATATGGTCAGTTTATTGTATACAATAGAGGATGAAGTCATTTCTACCTTTCATAAAGGAACCATCCATAAGAATTGGCCTCAGACAAACAGATTATGCAAGCACACATTTTACCATCTCCATCACCACCTCATCTCGTCCACCATTTCCATTTCCATCGATCATCTCATTCATCATTTCCTCCTACCATATCTATTGTTTATCCTCAATTTGTATCTCTCCAAAAATAAAATCTATGGTAGTCAAATAAGAATGGTGTTACTCCACAAGAACCAAAACCCTCAAATCTTCACGCAGTGTTGCTCTACAGGAACTGACCCTGCCGAAAGCCACAATGCCATAAAATCCATATATGAAAAATGTCCTTGTGAGGAAATTCAAATCCTCAAGCACGGGTATATTTTGGCCCTAAAGTATTCCCATATTTTCATCATTCAATACTACCATTCATAACCTATATTCATGTACGATTACACTCATTTCACACCATAATTCCATCACTTGTTATGAATTCACGTCTTACGCCTCTTGGCTGATTATCAGTAGTTTTATTATATTTTCTATGATTAAAAAAGGATTTTTCCATGATATACTAATTAAAGTTTTTCTAAGTTCATTTGTCACAGTGTTCCATCGCCGAAATTCTTCACAAGTCAGTTGAACTATATGGTACAAGTAGAGTATGACAATATCCAATATGGGGTTTTGACATTTCACCACACTTTTGGGGAAAAACGAGGGAGCTTGTTGCCTAAAATAATGTTTTAATACCTTACCATGTGTTGGATTGCAACAATTTAGCACATGTGGGTTCCTATGAGCTAATTAACAAATCTGCTCAAAATATGCACAATTTCAAAACTGCCAAGTTTGACCTCAATTTACGTGCAGCTGGAGGTGAATACAGAAAATCGGAGAAAATTTGTTTGTTAAACATATAACCAATTATATATATCCAAAATAATTTCTCCATATTTGAATTTTTGTAAAAGTTATATGTGGGTATTGGAGGCAGTTTTATAAAAAATGATTGTTTTTCCAGAGTTCTAGAATCCTGCAAAAAGAGTCAGACAACCAACTTTGGGCATGATTTTCGAGGATATGAATTCAAATGAGACAATTACAACAGATTTTTGTGTTGAAAACATAACAATTTATGTTCCCTCCAAACAATGTTCCAAAATTCACCATGGATAGGAAGATATGCCAATATCTTTGGGGTGAGTTTGTTAAAATTGTTCAATTTTCCATAATTGAGGAAAATGACTAATTCACCTTGTAAATATTATAAATGGCTCAGCCATGGTTTGTATTGTAATATTTTGAAATTTTTGAAAAGGAAGAGAAGCGAGGAATGAATAAAGTATGGATTTAATTTGTTTTGTAATAATAATTGAATCTTAATTGAATTTTTCTTCATCTCTAAATTCTTTGCAAGTATTATAACTGTGTTTTGAATTTCATTTTTATTGAGTTAGTTTAGGTTTGCTGCAAGAGTGGCAAGGGCCCACCAAAACTGGAAACAAGTCCTTTAAGCTTATCTAGATCATAGTATTTAAATTCAAAGTGTGAATTTCATCAAGAAATTTGTTGTGTGAAATCTAGCATCATTTTGTACTTGAAACTTTGTTTTGTAGATTTGAAATAAAAAATTATAGAATTCATTCAATTATAAGCATTCTTTCTTTTCATAGCATAATCATTTATTTGTAAGAGAAAGTCCAAGTGTTATTTGATTGTGCAAGTAGAGATACCAGTTTAATGTAGATTTATTTGGCTTTCATTTACATTTGAATTTCGATGATGAGTTTCCTGATTATGACGAGTGAGATTTCTTTTGAATGATTTATTTCATTTAGATTAGGAGTATTGAATTGAAGGTTTTTCATAGATTAAGTTGCAATGAGTTTCTTTCAACAACATCTTTCAGGTTAGAATTGCTATCATAGGTGTTCTTTTCAAGCAAGAGTACGATGTGTTCCTTTAAGAATTTCTTTTATAGCAGTAAAATAATAAATTGATTTCGTACTCTAATTTAGGTTAGATGCTCTGATTCTTCGTTACCTACATTTTTTCCTCGAAGCTTACAAGCCACAGATTGATAATTTAATGTTGGAATTATAAGACACATAATTTCCCCAAAATTCAGCAAATAATAAGATCTCTTCTCTATTGCCAATGTCTTCTGATAACCTGGGTGACCTGAATATGGTTTTGCATGAAATTCCCTCAAGATCACCTTCTTTATCTCACTATTATACCTACATATATCAAGTCTACAAACATGACCAATCCATCTACTGTAAGACGATAGTCCATGCCATATGAACATACACCTATACCTGCACATGTACCTGTTCCTATACCTGTACTTCCACCTGTGCCTATACCACTACATCTACATGTACCTACACCTATAACTTTTCCTGTACCTATGCCTACACCTATACCTACAATATCACTCGGTTGAAACATGTTCTTAGTCTCCATATACATGACATCCTATTATCCTGCCTGCAAGATCCAATCATGTAAGTTTGTCCCAGAGGAGCTCATAGCTGCCAAGTGATGTACCTATATCTACCTACTGAGAGCATCTACCAGGCTTTTATTTTACATTCGATGTACCTCATCTTGAAATGAAACTTGCATATCGTGGCCAACCATCTAGCCTTCCTAGAATTTAGATTCAGCTGGTCAATCAAATACCTCAATTTGAAGTGATCATTCGTAAGTACAAACTGCCTCAAGAAGATAGTGCCTCCACATCTGCAGTGCATGTATAATCACTTCTAGCTCAAGATCATGTCTTAGGTTGTTCTTCTCATGCTTTTTAAGTTTCCGGGACTCATAACATACCACTTGTCCATCCTACATAAGGAATCCACCAAGGCCTTGTTGAGAAATGGCAACAAGAAATTCCAGTTTAATTTGTCCTTGAATTAAAATATCAATTAAATTTTAATTCTATTCTCATATAAACTTAAAATAGTTAAATTAAGTTTATTAAACTTACTTAACATAGGAAATTCAAGTTGGAAGTCATTTGGAATTCATGTACATGTTCTCCCTACATTGTAGCACTGCAGCGTGAGTTAATTGTGAGTTCTAATATAGAAGACTCAATTTCATGAGTCAATTCAGTTAAATTACTTCTCAAAGTGATTGAGAGAATTAATAGTGAGTTTACAGTCTGTGGTTACACTAATGAACTCCACCATTTCTACTCTAGTTAACTAAATTTTTACCCATCAGAAACTCATGAATATCGATTCTGAGAAAGACCTAGTTGAGACTAGAGTGTGGGGACAATGTACTATTTGTTTTAGATTTTTCTGAGTTGCACTGACAGTGAATGCAATCAGGAATTGATCCTTGAGGGATTGCACTATTTTTAGATGCTTTATTTCCCTTTAAATACAAGCTATCCTTCATAGGAATTACACATTGGAATAGAGTCTTGAAGAGCTTTTACAGAAGCTAGGCTTTGGCCTTGAACTTTCTTACGAGTTGGAGATTGAACTTGCTGAGTGCTAGGATTGCTCTAGAGAGAACAAGCATTGTAATTTCATCTTGATTTTCTAGATTAATTCAAAACAGATAGTGGGATTTTAAGTTGTCACTTTCCCCAGAGATTTATTATGTTATGTGCCTTTGATTCTCTTCCTCTATTGATTATTGTTTTCTTGATGTTTATTGGCTTCCGTTGTAAAGAGTATAAGTATATTTTTGTCTCTTGTTTTAGAAAATTGCATTAACTTGTGAATATACAAGATTTTCTACATGGAATCAGAGAAAGATTATTTTTTGGGACGCGAGTTTGTGGAGTAGAGATGAAATTTTTTGTGCAAAATTTTTATAAACAAATTGAATATCTGGATTTATTTTGAAAAGATACCCAAATTTAAAAAAGATATCGGATAAATCGAAGTTCGGATGAGGGATACATCACTGAATTAAAACTAGCTCTCTAGAGGAGATTTTGAAGTTTTGAGTTTCTAGGTTACAACTGAAAGTTGAATTTGCATGCATACTTCACGATCGAGAGATGGCATTCCATGGGTCGAGGTTTGAATATACATTAGAAGGAGGCTCGAATTTCATATTTTGAAGGGACAGGATGGAGTTTATGCTAGAGGACAATGGCTTGAAGGAATTTGTTGAACAAGCAATTCCTAAGCAAATAGCTATTGATGCACATAACTTGGCTAAGTGGAAGAAGTGTGTGGCGAAGGAAAGGTAGTTAATCCTTGAGCGATTTTGAGATCTTATTTTCTTGAGTCTCCATGAAATGCAAACCCTACATGCTATGTGGAAAACATTGATGAACTTGTATCAAAATAGCAGCGATCAAAGGATGTTGATGTTGAAGGATAAACTTTGCAAAATCAATATGGAGAAAGGTGAGATGATGCCAATGTAGTTGACCTAGTTGACTCATTTTTGGGATGAAATTGGAAGTTTTGGAATCATGGTTTCCGAGAAGGATAGTTTGAGCATGCTCTTCTTGGACTCCCAAAGATTTGGAGTAGTTATTAAGACTCTATCAATGGTAGGGACAAGCTTTCATATTGGGAATGACAATGGTCAGATTTGATGTAGGATGAGATTAGGAGGAATACTAGGGATGGCTCTTCATCAAAGATCCATGATGAAGAGAATTTTTCCTTATCGATTAAGGTAAAGAATGCGAAAGGTACAATTTATCATTCCAAATCATATTCCTATCATGGAGGTAAGAAGAAGGACATGACGAAAGTTAAATTCTTTCATTGTCACAATATGGATCACTTTACTACAAATTTTCCATTGAAGAAGTCCAAGGAGAAGTCCTCGGGAGGACCGATAGGTGAGGATTTGGCCTCCCAACTCAAATTGGAATTTACCCTCATTGCATGCATGCTGTCTTCAATGATGGTGTTATGAAACCAGCTCAAGAAAATATAGAAAAGATAAATCAATGCCTTAGAATTCAGCCTCTTCGATGGGGCAACCTCCTTTACATTACATAAATGAACAATTCTTGGATGATTCAAATAACAAAACCTCCTTTCTATATATAGGACTCTAAGGAGTCACAATATAACCCAGCTGACCTAACAATAATAATATAAAGCCACAAAAATAACAATAGAGGGATTCTATGGGGCATAGTAATAAAAATATGGGGAGAATAGGGGCACAACAATATTAATAAGGGATACAACTACAATAGTAATGGGGTAATCACTAGTATTATAGGGACCTATCATGCCCCTCTCCTTCAAAAAAAGTGTGGTCCTCAATGCTTGAGTAGTTCTGGATGCTTCTGTATAAAATTCTCATCCTCCCATGTGGAGTCTTCAGCGGATAAGTTCTTCCACTTGATGAGATACTTCGAAATTGACCGATTTCATAGTTGTTGAGTTCTTATTTCTGTGACTGCTTCCGGTTCCAATATAATTTTTCCTTCCTTGTCAAGTTCTGGCAATATTGTTTGAACTGGGAGCTTGTCACCTATAACCTTCTTTAAACATGAAACATGGAAAACTGGGTGCACTCGAGACGTTGCAGGAAGCTCCAATTTGTATGCCATAGTACCAATCTTTTGCAACACCTTGTACGGACCATAATACTTTGGTGATAATTTATTATCCTTCTTAGCTTGCTTGAGGGACATTTGTTTATATGGTTGTAGCGGTAGGAATACCCAATCACCTACATCAAAACTTCTTTCGCTGGCATGTTGATCTACCTGTTGTTTTATTCTATTTTTTGCCAACACAAGGTTATCCTTTTAGAGTTGGAGGACTTGTTGTTGATGTTCGATGTGATGTTCCACTGCTTGAACCTTAGAATTTTCTCTTAAATATTATGTGATGGATGGTGGCTGATATCCATAATGCCATAAATGGGGTCATTTTTGTTGTTGTATGGAAGGAAGTGTTATACCACCATTCAGCCAGAGGCAACCATTTGACCCATTGTGTCTGTTTATCAGGTACAAAGCAACGAAGATATCCTTCCAAACATTTTTTACTATCTCAGTTTTCCCATCAGATTGAGGATGATAAGATGAGCTATGAGCTAACTGAGTACCAAGACAAGAAAATATTTTGTCCAAAAATTTCCAGTGAAAATGGGATCTCTGTCACTTACAATAATCTTTGGGTTTCGATGTAGCTTTTGGAATTGTTCCATAAATGCGCGTGGAAACTGATACTGGCTAAATGGATTGATAATGCACAAAAGTGTGCATACTTGGTAAGTCTGTCAACTACCACCATGATTTCACACTCTTTCCCTTCAGACTTGGGCTAACCTGTTGATAAAATCCCATTAAACCTCCCAACGTTGGCTTGGAATGGATAAAGGTTGTAATAGACCCGGTGTCTTAATTGTTTCAACTTATTTTGTTGGCAAACCAAACATTCTTCCACAAACTTTTGAATATCTGATTTAAGGCCATCCCAAAAAAATTCCTTCTTAACCCTGTGGTAAGTTTTTAAAAATCCTGAGTGCCCTCCTAACGAAGAAGTGTGCAATTCCATAAGAATCTTTTGTTTTTAGCTGGGAATTCTTACAGAGGTATAAGCGATCTTTGTACCATAATGAATCATTTTTCCAGCTAAATGTATCAG
>APFE030522845.1:87186-103537 GCA_000404065.3 Pinus taeda | reverse complement strand
ATGGGAAGTGTATGCTACTTAGACAATGTAGCTTCTTTCCACATGACTGGCAACAAAGAGTTATTCACTGAATTGGAGGAGAAATATCTCAAGATGCATATCGAGATGGGTAACGACGTTAAATATAGTGCTACTAATGTGGGCACTATTACTTTTCAGAGGGGGCATGTGGCTCCACTCACCTTAAAGAATGTTATGCGTGTACCCACACTGACAAAGAACATGGTATCTGTTGCCATGCTTGAGGATAGAGACTATGATGTGATCTTTTTTAAAGGAAATTAATTCCTTTGACACATAGCCATGGGTCAACTAAATAAGATAGGGATTTGAGTTCAGAGTCTCTATAAGATAGAGGTAGAGGATTGTGTTGCTTTAAGTTAAAAAGTGGAAAAGATGTTGAGTTGAGATGTCAGCAAATTGTGGCAGAGGTGATTGGGCCACTTGCATCATGAGGCTTACAAGATATTACAGCAAATCTCTACCAGACATTCCAAAGGTACACTTGAGCAAGTTGATACATGCAAGGGTTGTACTTTGGGAAAATACACCATGTCTTCCTTTGGAGACAGAGACAGTCGATCAGAGTCTATTCTAGAGAGACTCCATTCAAATCTCTATGGACCATTCTTGACAATATCCATTTCCAAACACAAGTATTATGTTATATTTGTTGATGACTATTCTCGTAAATGTTGGGTATTTGTTATGCAGAAAAAGGATCAATCTTTCACAAACTTTTGTGAGTTCAAAGCATTGGTAGAGAAAGAGTCTGGAAATAATGTTAAGCCTCTATGAAGTGATAACAGTGGTGAGTATGTCTCTAATGATTTTAAGAACTTATGTGCAATGGAAGGATTAAATGAGAGTTGATGACACCCCATAACTCTTAACATAATGGGTTTTCCGAGAGCAAGAACAACAACATAGTAGGGGTAGCAAAAGCGATGTTGCATGATCAGGGCCTACCACTACACTTGTGTGTTGAGGCATGAAACATAGTGGTTTATGTTTTGAACCGTACCGCACATCGGATACTTGAGATGAAGACACCAGAGGAGGCTTATTCTAGTAATAGGCAAGATTTTGGTCACTTTAGGATATTTGGGTCATTGGCTTATTGCCATGTGACCAAATATGCATTGAAGAAGCTTGAGCCAACAACATAGTTGCAAATATTTTTAGGGTACACTAATACACCACACAACTATTGGATGTACATGTTGACCATTTCGATGAAAGTGGTTCATAAGGATATCAGGTTCGATAAGGAGAAGGCCATGCCAGTATCCCTAGAGAGGGCCCTTGACCTACATGTGGCTGAGGTGATTTTAGCTCCTAAGGTTGAGGGAATTTAGATTGATGTGGAGTAGGCATATGGAGAGTGTTCTAGGAGTGGATGCATCCACGTAGGTAGAATATTCCAGAGAATGAGGACTATGCACTAGAGACAAGGATAGATTCTTGGATGATGCATGGGAGAATGTGGGAGAACCCACTTCTTAGCGCAGACAAAGGAGGTCACCATAGAGATACACTAGATATATGGAATTTATGGTTGCATGTGTTATGAGAGAGCTATCTTCCATTCAGGAAGTTGATGAGCCTCAGTATTGCAACAAGAATGTTGCAACTCACAGGGCTACCGACTTTAATGTGAAACATACAATGTGTCGTTCCTTTGTTGTCATGGTGTAATGGAGTGCATGTACTAAAGTCAAATCCCAAAGTAATTGTAGAAAATGAAATGTTTGGAAATGGAACCTTAACCTATTGCAAGAAAGAAGGTACAAGGAAAGAGAATGAAACCAAATTCTAAAACACACCATTTTATAACTAATTGCTAAGAGGCTTTGCTTCAAAATAATTCTAAGTTAACATGTATGCAATTCTACTGTCATAAGCATGCAGATTTAAACCATCAAACCTTCTATTGTCATGCATGTATATAAATAAAATAAATTTGTTTTTCGTTTTGTTTTTTTCATGTAAGAGTGTGAAAGCTAATCTCTTTTGGTGATGTGGTAGGTGGATTGGAGATGATGGTGAATAGTCAAAAGATTTCGAAGATAGGTAGTGACCATTTTTTAGCTTCCTAGAGGCTTTTTCCTCAATTCAGCCTCAAAACAAGCTTTCCTACATGATGCTATAGTGATTTCCTACACAATCCCCTGATTTCCTACTGGATGTACAAATTTACTATAATTCATCGAATGACCTAGAAAATAAAATCCAAATTGGATAGGACAAATTTTGGTATTAACCGATATGTCTTAGGTCCCCATTCCAAGTGGAATTACTCAAAAATACCTCTTTTAATCCATGGAAAAAAAATAAAAAAACAATACTAGTCGAAAATCTATAAATTTGAGAATTAGTGAGCTAGTAAATCTAAAAAATGACTGACCAAATCAAGTGAAAATGAAATGGGGTAATTTTTGTTATGAAATATAATTTCTTTTTGATCTAATTCAAGTGGAATAAATTAGATTGAAGCTCGTTAGCATGCTCTAAAAAATAACATAAATTTATTGTTCAACTCAATAATTACTTTGAACTTCCAAAGATTTTGCAAGGATGAAATAGTGTTTGTGATCCTGCAAAATAGCTTACATAAACCATTTAACTCAATCCTACAACAAGAAATCACTAATACTAAACACAGAAATAGAAAGAAATAAAAACTAGAGATGCATGTGAATAAGCAATGAAAAGAATGAAAGAAAATGATACAATAGGGCTCTGAGGTTCCTGGCATGCCCAAACTCAAGGAAACTCAGAGACCTATGTATTAGAACAAGATTGAGAAGCTGAACATGACATCAATCTTCATTATTTTCATCAATAGAATTACATCCCTACAAGAAAATACAATGGAGCTGCAAAAATGCAAGGTCTCTCCAGAATAACACTAATCAAAATCTATCCCTAGAGGAAAATTTGACTTGGTACTTATAATAATTGATTAAGAATCATTCCCCATGAACAGAGGAAGCTTTCCCCACCAAAATCCCTTGATTAGTGGATCTAGTCCCCAATACTAGGAATTTGCATTAAATGGCTGAGAACACATTCCTAGATTTTCTCAATCATTCCATAGAGGCAACTTCGAATTGGTACTTATAAAAAATGATTACGAATCATTCCCCATGGATGGAGGAAGCTTTCCCCACTAAAATTCCTTGATTAGTGGATCTGCTCTCTTGATTAGTGGAACACATTTCTAGATTTTCTCAATCATTGGAGTTCCACAATTTGTGCCATAATTCAATAATATCTTATTGACTTATTATTTATTATTGACCCTGCAGTAGTAGGGAAGAAGTCCCTAAATTATCTCCTCCTCCAACTCTTTATAATCTGCCCAATATTCTCATAATATTCCACAAAAAATAAATAATATTAGGCACAAATATTCAATTATTCATAAACATTCCTAATGAATATATTAAAGTTGAGAATAAATTATCTAATGCAAAAAGAGAGGTTTAATGTGCTGAAGGATGGTCATAAGCCTTAATTTATGTTTTAAATTAGAGGCATGGTGCTTAATTTATGTCTAATTTAGAGAACCATCATACCCCCATGCTAAAAGTGTTTCTCATCCTCTAAGAAACTCAGTGAGCTGATTGTGCCTCATCCATGGCCTTGGTGGCCTCTCTCCTGTGCATTGAGAATCTTGGTTGTAAGCTCTGCAACAACAAGGCCAAAAACATATTGCTCAAAGAAAAATCATTGTTTCTTGAGACCATCGGCTTGCTTTCTTGCCCTTATTCAAGATGAGTTCTTGAATATTCTTTTTTTAATTTACCAATGTCTTTCATATCCTTATCAACCTTCTACTACCTTCTTCCCCCATTTGGACATCTCTAAAACTTTAAAACTCCCTTTAAATGAGAACTAGGACACCTTGTAGTAATTCCTTTCAAAATTATAGGAAACCTATACGAAACCCTTCTAAAACTACATGATACCGGTTTTGAGCATAAATGATAGTATGAGGTTATGGAAGGCCCTTATTTGAATTCCATGCTTTTCTACCACTTTTATAACATCTTTTAGGCCTTCAACAAAATATAGAAAGAGATTAGAGACCTCTTGGAAACCCTCCTTTTTGAGTTTTGTTTTCATGGAAAATGCCCCACTTCCTTTTGTTGCTTTCTTCTTCTCTATTGTGGCCTAGGTGACTCCCTAATCATTTTGGAGTTCTCTAAAAAATCTTTTCCCTCTTGGGGTTTAGCATAATTTGTTCATTTCTTCCTTCTTGTAGCAAGTTTCTACCTTCTTGTAGTAGTCATTCATCCTCTTTCAGGGTCTTCTAACTGTATGAGAGTCTTCTTCACTTTTTTTTTGTTTTCTAATGACTCCTTTGTTTGTGCAGGTACTTTTGGTTGAAGATGGTGGTGGTTGTGCTACTTTGGAGCTCCTTCTGCTCTTGGATCATCATGTTGGAGACTTGGTGCTGTTATGATTTGTATTTTGTGGGATAGGCTGCTACAAGATTTCCTATACGATGTCTTGTAGCTACTTCTTCCTCAGAACTCTTAGTCATACACTTTGCTGATATGGTGACATGGATGGAGAGAAAGACTAGGAATTTGGAGAACAAGGAATACTCAAGTGATGCTCTCTATTCCTCCCTGTTTCCCTTCTTTTCCAAGACTGTTTTTTTTTTTTTTAACTGATTTTGTTTTTAAGGGTGAATGCAGAGATGATGATGGTGAACAAGGTACGGTGATGGAACAATGAAGGGTATGCATTTTATTGTCATAGAAAGTCATTTATTTACCTTAGGACTGCCTCCTGTAAGATTTTTGGGTCACTGTAATTCCTATAGGATCATCCTGTAGAAAACACAGTCCCTTTGTAAACTAAATTAAAGGAGTGAAAAAAGAGACATAATGGTGGAGGAATTAATGGTAATGAGTGGCAAAATAGAAATGTGAGTGACAGGGTTCTCTTTGTGATCCTCGTTTACTCTTTGTTCTTCCTTCTTGCTGACCTGCAAATGGAAATTTCATGAAAATGGAAAGGATGATCTCTTTCTTTTCTTTTTCTTTTTTCAAGAATGAAATGGGATGGATGAATGATGAATAGATAGTGAATATGAAGTGGATGGAGGGCTTGGAGTTTTTTGGTGAACTTGGCCTTTGCAAAATTTTATTCTTTTAACTGTTGTCCTCATTCCTTGAAATCATCACCCTTCATGATTTGACTTTTCAACAATGCATGAGTGAAGGAGTGAGCTGCAATCAACTAGTTGAAGGTGGCTGAGATTGTTAACCCATCCTTAGCTTATAATACCTCATCTCTAATGCTTTGACAACAAATTTATAACTATAATATGCTCAAGGGAAAAGGTCAAGACTATTGCATACATGTACCTACCTGATGGTTGTTGAAGAGACATGCATGCTACTGCTGAGTTGATGTTGATGTGTAGGTGTTGGATAGTGATGATGATGATCCTAATGCTACTACTAAGCTCTAGAGGAGCTTCTTTAACCTATGGATCTCCTTTAAACTGCTTACTGACAATCCTTTAGATGTTGATCTATATCTTGTAGGTTTACGGGACAACAACTTGTTTTGTCCATATTTCCCAAATGGTAGGCTAGATTGAGTTGAAACCTTTTGAGCATGTTGCCATCATCATTATGCGCCTCTCCATAGAAAAAGTTTGGTCAATGGATGCATGAATCGTGAGAAAAAACTAAAAATTAGTGAAGGTGGTGGAGGGCGATTTCTTGGAAACCATGCACTGGAATTTGCTGAAATTCCTTGAGCATGTTACAATTTTCCATATGTATCTCCCCCTAAACTATATTGGCAAACGGATGCATGGTTTTCATGTTATTGCAAAAGAAAATTTCTACTCTATGTATTTTTGTATCTGTAGTAAAATAAAGCATCCTGTAGTTTTTCAGGACAACAAGGAAAATGAGTGGTAGAAGCTTGAGAATGATGTGTGGATGGTTAAAATAGATGAGGGTGATGGATTGGCATCGCCTTGTCCTTATTGGATAATTTGAGAGAAGTAGGAAAAAGTAAAAATTTGACTTCTTTTGACTACTCTTGACCAGTTTTTGTTTTGGTACCAACTTGTTCTTGATGGTTGCAGATGGTGGAGAGTACATGTATGCATGGAGCAAGGATTCTTTTATTTTTTCTTTTTCCTTTTTTCTTCTAGGCTTACTAGCTGCCTAAATGAGGTTTTCAACTAGTAGGTCTGCTTAGGCTCCTCAAAGGAGGTTTTCACCTACGATCTTTTCTCTCTTATTTTTTTCCTTTTTTCCCAACCCATTGACTGCCTCATGGAGGTTTTCAATCAATGAGCCAATCTGAGGCGCCTCCAAGGAGGTTTTCACTTGAGGATTTTTTTTTTTCTTTCTTTCTTCTTCTACCCTACCCTACTCGAAAAAAAAATCACTCTCAAGTATAAGAATACTTCCAATGGATCCATGTGCACATCAAGATGACAGACAAAATGATGTGGAGGCTTCAAATGTATGGTTTGACATGTACCTAGATTTCATAGACCAAATGATTTGACTTTAAAAATATCAATCATAGTTGAGGAGGAGAGTGATGCAGAAACTTAGTGACTGTCTGGAACCATATTTCAATATAGTTGTGATGCCTCTGGTCCACTTCTTGATTTGGATCAGCTTGTATGTCTTCTTCTTTCACGACCTTGAAGTCTTCCTCTTTTTGCTAATTGTTCTCTTGACCACATGGAGGATTTGATGGTCACCATGAGGGAGCTTTCACAATCTCTAATTTTGTTGTTTTCTCCTCATCAAATGCAGCCCATGATCCTTTGGTACTCTCATTTGAATCTTCTTCTTCTGGATGTGGTCCTTCAATAATATCAAGATTATCTCTTTTTTGCAATACTCTTCCTAAGATATGATGAACACCATTGATCTCAAGAGGAGATTTTTGGAAGTGTTTTACCTCAACATTGTAAGTGGGCTGAGCTACTTCAATGTGTGCGTTTGGAAATGGTGGTAGAAGTAGTTGAGTGGGAGTGGATATTTGAGATGGATGTGGTTGGGGTTGAGGTTGTGGTGGAGATGAATAGTAGGGATAACATGGAGTTTGGTATGTAGGATATTGAGGATATTGTGGATGGCACCCATAAGTTCCTTGCCAAGATTGGTTTTGGGGTTGAGATGGCCATTGTTTCCAAGGAAAATGTGTGTTCTAATTACTTTGAGGTGTATTTGCATAACTTTGAAATTGTGAATTAGGCTCTTGCATCATATCCAGCAGAATAGGCTACCATGGTTCTCTTGGAGCTACATAACATAGCAACATTAGAAAACTGACTTGCTCCACTGTCCTCTTGGTAAGCTCCCTTCAACCTTGGTAATGATGGACAATGTTTAACATCATGTGATTCTGCAAAACAAATATCAACATTTACTTTTCCTTCATCTTTCATTCTTATCATTTCTACTTGTTTTGTTAGATTGCTAAGAATTATTGTTTTAAAATCATCAAACAAATTTCCATGTTTAGCTTGACTTACCAATCTTGATGCTAATTTACCTACCCTTTCTTTTCCTCTTGATATGTGTTTGCATGCTCTACAAATTCCCTAAAATGATAATTGATATACATCACCCTTACTAATGAGATTAAGGAGATCAATCCACTCATCCCTAATTGTTCTAAGTAAGAAGGATTTTAGTGTGTTGGATCCCAAATGATGTAGTTTTGACCTCTTAACATTATACTTGAACCTCTCTATTAGATCCTTTAGAATCTCATCTTCTCTTTGATTCATTCTAAAAAATTCTTCTTTAAGATCATGATATTTATATTTTTCTATAAATATCTTTTGCATATCATTCGATGATTTTATTGAATTAGTCCCTAAACTCATGAACCATTTAAGAGCTCTATCCTACAATGTTGCTGGAAAAAATCTCAATTTTTGAGTTTTTAATAAGTAACCATAACATATACAAACAATCTCAAATTCAAAGAGAAAGGTTTCTGAATCCTCTAATCTTAGACAATGAATTTTTGGAAGAAAAGATGGAGGGATGTTCTTCATGTGCACACTTCCATCGGTATCTTGAATGGAAAATCTGATAGGATCTTCTCCGTTGTCATCATCACCATAAATTTCTTCTACATTCTTCGCCTTCTTCTTCTTCCACCTACAAAAGTGAATGGTGATATGGCTCTTATTGCACCATGTGATCAAATGGGGGGGGTGGGTTGGTTTTGGAGAATTTTATTTTTATTTTTATGATTGAATGAAAACTTTAATGCAATGCAATTTTCTACTTTTGAAATTAAATATGCCTACTGAAAATATTTTTTTTTGTTTTTGCAAAAACTAAAAGGAAATGAATCGACTAGGGAACAAAACAATGCATAATTTTACACCTCCCCAACAATGGCGCCAAATGGTAATGAGCCTCAGTATTGCAACAAGAATATTGTAACACTCAAGGCTACTGACTTTAATTATCAACCCGAGATTCGTACAAAATTAAGAGGTATCAACACTATATGTGCAACATAAAATGTGTCCTTCGTTTGTTTTCATGATGTAATGGAGTGCATGTACTAAAGTCAAATCCTAAAGTAATTGCAGAAAATGAAATGTTTGAAATGGAACCTTAACCTATTGCAAGAAAGAAGGTACAAGGAAACAAAATGAAACCAAATGCTAAAACACACCATTTTATAATTAATTGCTAAGAGGTTTTGCTTCAATATAATTCTAAGTTAACATGTATGCAATGCTACTACCCTAAGCATGTAGATTCAAACCATCAAACCTTCTATTGCTATGCATATAAATGAATAAAATAAATTTGTTTTACTTTTTTTCTTTTTTCATGTGAGACTGTGAAAGCTAATCTATTTTGGTGATGTGGCAGGTGGCTTGGAGATGATAGTGAACAATCAGAATGCTTGGGAGACAATTAGGGACCCTTTGCTAGCTTTCTAGAGGCTTTTTCCTCAATTCGGCCTCAAAACAGGCTTTCCTATAGGCTGCTACAGTGATTTCCTACAGGATCCCCTTATTTCCTATAGGATGTACAAATTTAATATAATTCATCGAATGACCAAGAAAATTAAATCCAAATTGGATGGAAAAAAAAATTATTTTAACTAGGATATCTTAGGTCCCCATTCCAAGTGGAATCACTCAAAAATACCTCTGTTAACCCATGAAAAAAAAAAAACATTACTAGTCGAAAATCTAGAAGTTCGAGAACTAGTGAGCTAGTAAATCTAAAAAATGACTAACCAAATCAAGTAAAAATTAAATGGGGTAATCTTTTTTATGAAATAAAATTAATTTTTGATCTAATGAGAGTGGAATCAATTTTATTGAAGCTCGTTAGCATTCTCTAAAAAATAGCAGAAGTTTATTGTTCTTTGCTAAAAAGGAGGTTCAACAATCTAGATTTGGGAATAAGAAGACTAATCCAAGTAGATCAATGATTACTATGAACTTCCAAATATTTTATAAGGATGAAATAATTCTTTTGATCCTACAAAAGAACTTACATTAACCATTTAACTCAATCCTATAACAAGAAATCACTAATACTAAATGCAGAAATAGAAAGAAAAAAAATCTACAGATTGATGTGAATAAGCAATGAAAAGAAGGAAAGAAAATGATAAAAAATGGATATGAGGTTCCTTATATAGCCAAAAAAAATGAAAATAAGAGACCTTTGCAGGAAAACAATATTTGGAAGGTGAACATGACACCAATCTTCATTATTTTCATCAACGGAATTACATCCCTGCAAGAAAATACAATGGAGCTGCAAAAATACAAGTTGTCTTCACAATAACACTAATCAATGTCTATCCCTAGAGGAAAATTGGACTTGGTACCTATAATAAATTATTAGGAATCATTCCCCAGGAATGGATGAAGCTTTCCCCACTAACATCCCTTGATTATTGGATCTAGTCACTAATACTAGGAATTTACATTAAATTGCAAGGAACACATTCCTAGATTTTCTCAATCATTCCCTAGAGGAAAATTCGAATTGGTACTTATAAGAAATGATTAGGAATCATTCCTCATGGATGGAGGAATCTTTCCCCAATGAAATCCCTTGATTAGTGGATATGTTCCCTTGATTGGTGGATCTGCTCCCTTAATTAATGGAACACATTCCTAGATTTTCTCAATCATTGGAGTTCCACAATTTGTGCCATAATTCCATAATATATTGTTGAATTATTATTTATTATTGATCCTCCATTTGTAGGGAACAAGTCCCTAAATTATATCCTCCTCCAACTCTTCATAATCTTCCCAATATTCTCATAATATTCCACAAAAAATAAATAATATTGGGCACAAATATTCAATTATTCATAAACCATACTGATGAATATATTAAAGTTAAAAATACATTATCTAATGCAAAAAGAGAGGTTTAATTTTCTCAAGGATGGTCATAGGCCTTAATTTATGTTTTAAATTAGAGGCATGGTCCTTAATTTATGTCTAATTTAGAGGCCCATTAGAAGTAGTGCAATAGTCGGTTTGGGTTGATGTGATGGTGGAGGATTTTGAATCAATAGTTTGAAACAATGTTTGTGATGTGGTCCCTAGAATGGAGGACAAGTCAATTATGAGCTCCCATTAGCTTTACAAGCTAAATAAATCTATAGATGCTAGTGTGGAGAAGAATAAGGCCGAATTTGTGGCCCGTGGCTTTTCATAGTTAGAGGGTATTAACTTTGATGAGACCTTTGATACTATTGTAAGGTACTCCTCAATCAGATCTATTTTGGAACTATCAACACAGATGGGTTGGAAGATCCATCAGATTGATACGAATATTTCCTTCCTCAATGCAATGATTGAGGAAGAGGTGTACATAGAGCATCCTGAAAGTCTTGAAACCTTGGACCATGAGTCACATGTGTGCAAACTCAAGAGAGCGTTGTATGGGCTGAAGAAAGCACCTTCTGGTTGGTACACCAGGATATATAGCTACTTCACTGGGTTGGGCTTCATGAAGAGTGAAGTGGATGCGAACCTATATCGTATAGTGGTGGAAGGTAAGGTCTTGATCATCGTGCTTTATGTAGATGATCTTTTACTGACAGGTGATGAGAAGCTCATCAAATCTTGCAAGGAGGACCTTGCAAGAGAGTTTGATATGGACATGGGTCTGATGCATTACTTTCTTGGAGTGGAGGTACGGTAGGGATATGGAGAGTTTTTTGTATCTCAGGGCAAGTATGTCAATGAGATACTCAGGAGATTCCTCATGGAGAGAAGTAAACCCATGGAGACTACTCTAGTTGGTAACTAGAGGAAGGAAGATGCTACTTCAGGGGAATTAGTGGAAGCTATTATTTACACGGAGCTTGTGTGTATGTGTTATGAAGTTAACCATCCTACTCAAGTGATGGATAGGCCTACCAAGTTGTATTGGAAGGCGGAAAAACATGTGTTGAGATACCTTAGAGGCACTACTAAGTTTGGGTTATGGTATAACAGGATAGAGGGAGTGAAGCTTCAAGGCTCCACTGATGGAGATTGGGGAGGGAGTCCATCCACTAGGAAGAGTACATTAGGAGGGATGTTTAGTATTGGGTTAGCAACAATTTCTTGGTACATCACGAAACAAAGATTGGTTGCACAGGTAGAGTACATGGCTGCAAGTGAGGCAGCATGTGAGGCTATTTTGATGAGGAAGAT
Organism: Pinus taeda; assembly: GCA_000404065.3. Lineage (NCBI taxonomy): Eukaryota > Viridiplantae > Streptophyta > Pinopsida > Pinales > Pinaceae > Pinus > Pinus taeda. Next base: position 91,824 of record APFE030522845.1, on the reverse strand, counting down.
CCTATTTGGTTTGTTTGGTTAGCAGATGGATACAACAACGATTTATTGCGATAATATGGTTGTATCAAAATCTCTAAAAATCCAGTCATTCATGATCGGTCCAATCATATTGATAGTCGATATCATCATCTCAGAGATTGTGTATTGAGGCGGATCATGTTGTTAGATTACATTCCCACAGAGGAGAAAGATGCTGACATCTTAACAAAGGAATTTTCAAGGTATAAATTCAAGTTTCACAGAGACAAGATCTGGGTGGTTGACAATCGCTTTCTTGTTGATAGGGAGCATTAAGAAATGACAACAAGAAATTCTAGTTTAATTCATCCTTCAACTAAACTATGAATTAGATTCTAATTCTATTATCGTAGCAACTTAAAATAATTAAATTAGCTTGATTAAACTTATTTAATTTAGGAAATTTGAGTTGAAAGTCTTTTGGAAGTCATATACATGTTCTCCCTACTTTGTCGGAGTCTAGTGTGAGTTAATTGTGAGTTGTAAAATAGTAGACTCGGTTTTGTGAGTCAGTTCAATTAAATTAGTTCTCAAACTGATTGAGGGAACTAATAGTTAGTTAACAGTCAGTTGTGGTACTAATGAAATACAATAGTGCTACTGTAGTTAACTAAATATTTACTCATCAGAAACACATGCATATCGATTCTGATAAATACCCAGTTGAGACTAGAGTGTAGGGACATTGTACTATTTATTTTAGATTTTTTTTGAGTTTCAATAATAGTACATACAATTAGGAACTAATCCTTGAGGAATTGCGCTATTTTTAGAGGCTTTATTTCCATTTAAATACAAGCTATCATTCATAGGAATTATACATTGGAATAGAGACTTGGAGATCTTATGAAAAGGCTAAGCTTTGACCGTGAGTTTGCTTATGAGTTGGAGGTTCAATTTGTTGAGTGTTGGGATTGTTCTAGAGAGAACAAGAATTATAATTTCATCTTCATATCTGGATTAATACAAAACATATAGTGGGGCTTGAGTTGTGGCTTTCCCAGGATATTTATTGTGTTATGTGCCTTTGATTGTCTTCCTTTATTGATTATTGTTTTCTCGATGTTTTCTAGATTCTGTTGTAAAGAGTAGAAGTATATTCTTGTCTCTTACTTTATCAAATTGCATTAGTTTGGGAACATACAGGATTTTCTACAACCCTCTCTTCCAAGCATCTGTGGATACCACAAACTTTTTGTCTAGTTCTACAATCTGTAGTACTGATGCATGTGTCAACAATTATTAAGCTCCTCAAAGCTATCTTCATACTCCTTTGTCCATTCAAAATTATTAACTTTCCTCTGCAATGATGGAATGTGATAAAAAATATGTGGGAAGTTCCTGATGAACCTCCTATAATAGCCTGTGAGACCCTTGAAAGGTCTCACATCATCCATATTCTTAGGAGCTACCCACTCTATGATGGCCCTTATATTCTCTGGATCTACTGTAATTCCCTCCTTGGAGACAAAATGTCCCAAGTAGTGCACCTCAGAATGAAAGAAAATACACTTTCCGAGCTTAGCATACAATTGATTCTCCGTCAACAATCTCAATATCGTTGTTAAATGTTCGGCATGGTCTTTCTCATTTTTAGAATATACCAGTATATCATCAATGAACACAATAACAAGCTTATCCAAATATGAATCCAATATACTATTCATGAAACAAACAAATGTAGTAGGAGCATTAGTTAAGCCAAGTGGAACAACAACAAACTCATAATTCCCATTCCTGGTCCTAAACGTAGTATTGTAAATGTTCTCCTCTATGATGTGTACTTGGTGGTATCCGAATCTCAAGTCAATCTCCAAGAACACTACTACTCCCTTTTGTTGATCAACCAAGTCATCAATCCTAGTCAAAGGATATGTATTCTTCATGGTCACTTTGTTCAACTTCCTGTAATCAGTGCATAATCTGAGGGTACCATCTTTCTTCCGCACAAACAAGACCGATGCACCCCAAGGTGATACACTTAGCCTAATTTATCCCTTGTCCAACATTTCCTTCAACTGCAATTCTAACTCACCTAACTTAGGTTTGCTCATCTTATAAGGTTATTTTGATTCTAGAGCTACCCCTGGCACAAACTCAATAAAAAATTCTACCTCCCTCTGAGATGAAAAATCTGTAATGTCCTTAGGAAATACATCATGAAACTGCGGTAAAAATGGATATATGGTCAACACATATGCATCCTCTACCTCCTTACTCTTATCACTAGAAATTTGTACTACAAATAGCTTGCACCCTATGATGTGTCTATGCTTTGCTTGCATAGAATTCACCATCCTAACTAATGTGGATTTCTTCTTACCTTGTAGGACTCTTGGTTCTCCATTTTCATCAACACACTCAATAGCTTTATCATAGCAGCCAACCTTGTTTCAATGTAGATACAACCAATCCATCCCCAAAAACATATTGTATAATATCAACAGTAACACATTCAAATGTGGTTCTATAGGCATACCATTTAAATGAAATGTGCAAGCTCTTACCCATTGATGAACTCGCTTCTTTATACCTGTAGCCAATTGCACTAACCAAGACTCTGCATGAAATTCCTTATTGGAACCACAATTATCCACCAAGTTAGGACTAACATAGATATAGTTAGATCCAAAGTAAATCAAAATAGAAATAGCTTGCTCACAAATCTTACCATCCATCTCAATGATAGATGCCTAGTGTTATGCTTTCTCATTGTCCACTGCTGCATAGATACGTGGAATACTCTGACCAACATCCTCAAGAGTTTATGCCACTTGTGGACTGTATATCTTAGGCTTTCTACCCTGATGCTACAGACAATCTCTCCTAAGGTGTTCCTTACTACATGTCCAACACTCCAACCCACCAATGACCTCACCTCTATGTTTCTCATGTTGTTGTTGTTGTTGTGACCCATGTCCCTATCTAGCTACATTAAATCTCTTTTCTAGAGCCACATTTTCTTTCCCATCTTCATGTTCAGGCCTTGTCCTCTTAGGCTGGCATTTACCTCTAGCTTTGCATTTTCTTTTCCGTCCATGCTAAGATTCACTCTTACACTTTGAGTCCTCATAGAAATGCTTCGTTTTCCTAATAAATTCCTCAAGTGCTCGAGGCTCATCATACCCAATCTTATCTCTAAATGCTAATGTCAAACCACAAAAAAAATTGTATAACTTTAGCCTTCTCATTAATAAGATACATTACATACCACAATCATTCCAGAAACTTGGTCATGTACTCTTCGTGAGTCGTTGGTCCCTTCTATAGCCTTATTCTCATAGTACCTTTTTGACAGGTACTTCTTCCTCAAAATCCTCTTGAGCTCCTGCCAAGTCAAATCATCTGCCTTGATGTCTTTAACCACTTAACATCTTCCCACCATATGTATGCTTTTCCTTTGAAGAAGAAGATAACTATTCTAGCCTTCATGTTATCTGTGTACTCATGCAACTCAAAGAATTTGTTCGTCGAAAGTATCCAAGCCTCTCCATCTTCCATCTTCTTCACATCTCCATCAGAAGTAGGTGGTTTAGCCTTCTTGAATTTGCTTGGTAAGTATCCCCTATCATTCCTCCTAAAAGGATGATAGCGATGACAATCATGATGTCTATTAGAACCAGAACTAGAATAGTACCTGTACTCACTGCCCCTCCTTTTCACAATGTCCAAAAACCTACCCTCTCTCACTTTGTCAGATCTATCTAGCCTATGTCCACTAGGAGATCTACTGCTATATGTTCCATTAGTCTCATCCTCATGTGCATAGGTGATCTGCAGCGACCCTTATTGCTACAATTCTGAGAAAATCTAAATTAGTATAGCATTAACCTCTGCTTTCTTCTCTTGTGCATGCATGATCCTATCATTATTTACCATACAACTCTTTATCTCTTCCTTCAAGCTTCTCAATGTATCGGCCAAATTAGAAGTATGCGTCACACCACACTACTCATCTAACGCATAGGGAGATTCTACGTAGTCTACCACCTTTATAAACATTTGATATTTCTCTTCCTGCATTCAATAATATGTCAGATAAACAAAATCACAATAAACCAATGTACCTTAGTTTAGCTCGAGGAAGATACCTTGTCTGCAAGATCACCAATCAACACAATGCATGCATAACATAGTCATAACAACATATCGACATAGACAAGTAAATGCACCAATACATACACATCACTCTAACTAGGATACAATCATCAATGCAAAGACATATCAACAATGCATGTTATGACTTCATGCATGAAAACAACCATTACTCCATTATACACACTGGTACATGCAATGAAAAACATGCATAAGAAATGCCTAACCAACTACAATTACACATAAATTCTTGCAGTCAAGCATAATCCATCACTTCTTGTAATCAACCTACAAGACTAATACATGTAATCAAAATATTCAAAATGTAACCTAAAATACAAGGATGTAAGTAGGTGACATAAATTCAACATGTAAGTGACAAATAATCATATACAGTCTATCACACACTATTGTCAAATAATCTTCACAAAATAAACATCAACTTGTCCATGATAACCATACTACAACCCTAATCCAACATCAAGAAAATGTAACAAGTATGTAAGTGGAAGAGAAACACATGCA
>APFE030522845.1:62465-84639 GCA_000404065.3 Pinus taeda | reverse complement strand
AGAGTATGAGAGAGATAATAATGAAAGATATCCAAAGCTAAAATGAAAAAAGGTTACCAACTAACCCTCACAAGACTTTTGATGAATGAGGCCTCTATTTTCTTTATTTTCCTTCATTTTCCTCCTCATATGAAACCTATAACATTTCACATCTTTTTTCTCCTAATTTCCATTATTTTAATAAATAATTGTGCCAAAAATTCCATTTTTTATTTCCAAACCCTTATCCATAATCAACTAAATGAACACAAACTAGGATGTCTTGCCCAACGTTCAGCTTGGAATAAGTGTCTCATTCACCCCTGGTTATTGTTTTTAAATTTTATTACATGGAATTTTCACGAGGGCTATTACATTAGCATCGGTGTGAAGGACCATAGGAGTCAAAATTGGAGCCATAGTAATGATACCTTTTAATAAGCAAATCAGAAGTCTAGTGGAGTGAGCATAGTAAAGGAGGATGAATGAGATGGGAGTCTTGGATAAGGTTCTTCACTTAAACCCTAATCGTACTCCACTGTTAGGTTGAGCCTGATGATCTAGATCATCAATAATGCACATTCAAATGAGTCATGTGAGTTCACATGGGCAAGGAAGGAATGCCCTATAGTTAGGCATTCCTAGGGACAAAAATTTCCAAATAATCAACATATTTTAACTCATTCATAATCTTCCCCGTGGATATATAAAGGAATCAATATCATTTTTAATAATGGCTTGGTAGTTGGAGAAATAAATATATAATAGAATAATCATTTAGATTGATTTATGATTGGCTATGAATAACATGACTACTGAAAATGTTGAATCCTTTGACCTTCTTGAAAGACATGATATAGTAATAAGATAATAAGCCTTATGGTTACAAACATTAATATTGATCCATGCATAGTAATATTATTTATAATGATCTATGATGTACGTACAAATAGGTTAATAATGTACTTGAAAAATGAAGATTATGAGTACTGGTTAATAAGTCACTTGTAGATATAAGCAACCACATTTTAAATATAAGGGATCTCAATTTTAAAGATGTCAAAGTATAAGTGGAATAACTATGATTGCGAGGACTATGGTCAAGGAGTATCCATATTTGATAAACCAGAGGACTTATAGTAGCTTGTTAATTTCTCTTATGAGATTTTAGTCAAACATAATAAATGCAAATGTTAGGAAGCAAAGAATTATTACCTAGTTGGTAATTATAAAAAAAAAAATATGTGCAGAAGTGAGGTATGTTACAAATTATATGTTGAAAATGTAAGTGAAGATGGGGAGAAGTTCATATACAATAATAATAATATTTTATCAAAGTCATATAATGTTTTTGACGCTATTAGAATTGAAACCATGATTATATGTATCTCTATGGAGTAAAGCTTAAGGGAAAATATATATAATTGAATTCAATTCCCTACTATATTAACTAGTGTTAAGTAAGAACCAAAGAACACAAGAATAACGTAACCAACTCATTATGAAAGGAAATCGAAATAAATTTTTAGTACCTATGAATTGAAGAAATAAACCAAGTAATCTAAATGATGCACATAGAAAGGAAGTATAGTAAGATATTTAATGCACTACAAACTCTTCTCAATTCAATATAATAAATCAAGTAATAGGAGTTTCGGATAATGAATTACAGTATGAAGTAGGTATGTTACGCATGGGTTGTGTTGACCTAAGGGATTTGATGCACATGGAGCTAGAAAATAATATATATGGTTAGTACATTCAAAAAAGGGGTAGGACCTTCATTCACACATTATCCCATGCACACGCACATAAGCATATGTAGAGGGAACATTCTCTATCATACATGGTTGCGTATAGGCAATGGAAGAGAACAAGAAGAGAACGATACTATAAGAGAAAATCATCCAAGGGTATATTTGCGACATAGAAAGAGTGGAGTGATCAGAATTCATAGTAGTCAATCTATAGTGAGAATAAACCAACTGAAGGTCCCTCACTGAGGGTAGTTGTGGGAAAGGGAATACGAAGAGTAGTGGCTTTGCTATGAGTATGAAGAACCCACTAGTACCTTGTTGATTACTAAACCTAGAGGCTTGGGAAGAGTCATTTAGGAACTTCTAACGGTCTTGAATCACTAGGAGTTTCCTTGGGGTTGACGTTCTAGTGCTTGACTCATTGATGAACCACCTAGAGTGGTGACTTCCTTCCCATAAATAGCTTATCCACACATGAAACTTCCTTTAGGGTCAACTCTCTTATATTGAAAGTGAGTTGAAACTCTCTATATTGTGGTATCATGGTATGGATGTTTATTATGTATGAAAATTATGAAATAATTGAGTGGAAGCTTGTGTAGCTGATGGATGTAGGTAGAGAAAATTTGAGAAATCTTGTTTAAGTTATTTTTCTAGTTGAAGTCTTTCCCTCATAAGCACTCCACCTTAAGCTTTGGATATGGATTAGGGCTGACAACTACAAATAACAGTGGATTTAGCTTGTCTATGGCTGGGTGGAGAGGTGAAGTCACACTCTTAGTTGTCAACCTATTTGCCACACAAGACAAGTATTCACTTGGTATTCATATGTTCATATATGTGTGTGTGTCATTGATATTGGTTATATGGTTCTATTGGTATTTAGGAATGTGATTTCCTTTGAGTTAGTGCGATGTTAACTTTCCTCTATTCATGTACGAGGAATGTTTTAATTCATGTATATTTAATAGATTAAATCTTAATGAACTCTAGATCTATGGAGATGGTGAAGTCTATATGTTATCTCATTAAATTGATGAGTATCCTTGCATGCATGTATTGTTGTTGTTTCATTCCTCATTATGTATTATTGAATTGTTAACTAAACAATATGCATATCCTGTTATGATAGAAGTCTAGGTAAGTTCCTTATAAACATGTGAAATGTTCTCATTTCATGACCTTTCTATATTTCTTTCCAAATATATTATGTTCATGTATTAGGGTTACTCTGTGTGTATTTTTTGTTGGGTAAGTTTTGTTGATGTTAAGAACCTATTTTAATCATGAAGAATACTTCTGCTTAGGCTAAAAGTTCAAAACCCCTCATGTTTGGGCAACTATGCAAAGAAATCAAAATATTTTCCAAGCATAGAACACTCGCAAAAAATTATGAATGACTGGTGCAATGGTAGGTCAGAGGTCAAGCAAGTTGGCCTTGTTAGCCATGTTAGACTTGAAAACTAGTTTGACTTGAAGCAAGTAAGGTGGGACCTGCCAGGCCAGTGGTTGGATAGTTGGGCTCAATAGTGTAGTTGGTTGGAAAGTTGGGTCAACCTCTAGTTTGGGGTCGACGACTTTGATGCAATTTGTTAGTAGTTCCATGAAGAAGGGTTGACCTCTGACCATAAGGAACATACACCTTCCATGTAGGTTTTCCATATGGCGTAGTCCCATATGTGCACCATGTGGGATAATACAAGGTTGTGATGTGGGGCTTAAGGTTGACATGGTAGAATTTTGGATGTTGGGTTGAAAAGGTCATACCTCTTGATCTGTGAGTTGGATTGAGGAAAAATTTTGTATCATTGGAAAAGACTCAGCGATACGAACACAATAATGTTATCCATTCGATGTGTAGAAGTTCTTGGAAAAGAGTAAAATTTTGGACCCCATGTCCATAACAATACCATGGAGATTGGGTTAGCATCATAACTACCTCCTCCTACCCTTAGTTGGGGTTGAGGTTAGGATGCAGATATGCTTCAATATATTGTTAATATCCAGTTGTATTAGATGCAAATTTATGTTTTCCATTATTCGCTTGATGGTCACATGATTTCTTTAGGCAAGGTTTATGTAAAAGAATATTGAAGATTGAATTCCCAAAAAATAAAAACAACACAACTAAATAAATTCTAATGTTCTTACCAGTATCATATTTATCAATTTTTGTTTCAATTCTTTTCATATATATACATATATATATAGACTACGCTGCATCCAGTAACACTTGTTTAATTATATATAAAATAAAATAAAAATTTAATAATAAAAATAATAAATTGTAAAATAAAATATACAATAAAAAATTTCGTTACGCGTAAGAAATTTTCATTTAAGTATTGTTAAATAGTTAGTAATAGTGTGCTTTCATGATTAGTTAAATTTTTTTTAACTATACAACGATTTCATTTTTTTTAATGCAATAACTACTTATTTAAAATTTAACATTTTTAAATATTTGTATATTAATTATAATAAGTTTAATGAGTATAATTGGTTTTTTTACATATTTAAATATAGTTCACATGACTAAATTTTGATCATCCAAATGTTAAACCTAGTTTCATTAATAAAATACCTAAAATTGAATTATTAACCAGAAGCTTAATGCTACATAAGCTTAATGGTACTGTTAGTTAGTTGATCAGATCACTTTAAAAAACGATTGGGAATTTAAATAAAACGTAAAAAATAACATAAAGAAACGCACAACCCTAGCAAATTTTTTGTTTAACGCATCCACGGGGTTTGAAAATCCAGTTTATTTAACCATTTATATACTTTCCAATGGTATTTTTTAATTTTTCCTTCTCTTTCAACTAGTTAGTATTTTTCTAGGACTATGCTCACTAAGCTTCGACTTTTCCTGAATGGCCTGCCTTGTCGCGCTCTGTTGCTTATTTTTTTCAACTCAACCACATTCGGTAACTACATAATGAGACTTCCCAGTCATCTATTGGAATGTGGCTCAATTCCTAATTACTATCTTAGGGCATACATGGAATACATGAAGTTATAATAATAATTATCGGATGTATCAAGAACACTGTGGGTTCACATGGGAAACTTAAGCTTCCCATATTACTCATGGTAGTATATATATTTTATGAAATATATTTAAATGGTTAGAAATTGTTATAATCAAAATTGTTTCTAAAAATCAAAATTATTTCAAGTATATATCTGATAGTTTGTATAATGGAATATTGTAGTTGATCTGACATATATAATAGTGTTAAGATAGTTATATATATATAGCTTAAGAGAAGGGTTTAAATGATTATAAGTATTATTATAATATTTTTTTTTACCAATAAAATATCATATTCTTTTTTGCTATTAAAATTTGATTATGTAAATTTTATGTGATGTATGTGATTTGAGAATGTTTTAATTCGTATTAAAACACATATATATAAAATTAATTCTTAAAATCTTAAAAACCCTACAAAATAATAAAAGAAATAAAATAAGTTATTATCTTATTCATTTAATTAAATGCATTTAAAAAAAAAATAAAAAGCCCACAAAGTGTTTAACTTATTACATACAATCATATATTAAAAGAAATACCAAGTATAAATACATGAACATTAAATATATCCGATTACCTATCCAGGTGTGAAACTAAAATCCAAAAACCCACCCCTAAAAAACAAGGATGGTATAGAATCAAAACCCTTACTTGTACCCAAGACATAATGGACATCTCGGCTTTTGTTGAGGCACAAGTTTGTGTGGTTTGGAGGTGATTGCACATAGCCTAGGTTTATAGTGATAGTCAGTTAAATTTGATCCTGGGTCTATTCAGGATAACTTTCACCAGTTACTAATTATCCTAGATTTAAAAAAAAAAAAAAAACTTACTTATAAATACGCACTCAGTTTATATATCACATAAAAAAAACTTAAATGTATATCATATAAAAAATAAATAAATTTTCTTAACACAACCCTTATTTGTAGGTGCGCCTTCACGTTGTATATCACATATATCAGATACAAAAAAACCTTAAATTTGCTGAAAACACGCATCCAGATTTGGTTTAATTGGAAATGAGCCATAATTATATTGATTTCATATAATTCTATTCATTTAATTCCGGTAAACTACATTGATCTTGCCGAATTTAATAATCGTCATTATCAATGAAATTAAAATTATAAATATTTATTTATATATTATTAGTCTATTAATATATTATCTATTAATTTTAAAAATAATATATTTAAAAAATTATTTAATTAAATTATAATAAAACCTGTATTAATTTATAAATATTAAAATTATTCACAGTGTCCCACTAATAAAAAAACATCTTCCTCGTATATAACTTTCTCTATCGATGTCTGCTCAAGATTAAACTGCAAAATTAAGCGGGCTATTTTTACGTTGCAAGCAAAACATGAATGACATTTTATGTAGGGTTCATATATTTTCTATTAAGAATAGAAAATCATATCTCACTTTGTACTCGAATTTTATTTGGTTGCAGCAACATGAAATTATAATTTATTTTTATAAACATAATAATTTTAAACTTGTATTGTTTTCATTTTTTAGTTAATAAAATTTTTTAAATTATTACGTTTTAATTATGTTTTTTTTAAATAAGATTTCAATTTCCTTGTGGATGGTAAAAATTTAATTTTTATGGAATGTTTTAAAATATTCAAAGTCGTATATAAAAATGAAAGTTTGAGCATGGTATTGGCCCGTGGTATTGTAACAAACTCTATTAACAAATTAAAAATATTCATTATGAACCAAATTTCATGATAAAGTAAGGTTTGATCTCCATTATTATCTTCTTTTGACATGTATATTGAATTAAATCTCATGAATTTTCTAACTTAACAAAGTTAAATATTTTATGAAGTAATTGTTTTGATACATCATGAAATAATTTTTTCATAATATGAATTGATTGCTAAAAACATTCACTGTCTATTTAATTTATATAGTCATATATATTTCCATATAACCATATATATTTCCATTTACATCTTGTTTTCATATTAAACTGCAAAATTATGGGTAGTTACTTTTGCATTGAAAGAAAAACATGAATGGCATTTGATTTAAGGATTATTAATTTAATATTAAAAATAGATAATCATGTATCACTCATGAACTGGTACTTTAACATGTGTTAATAAAATAAAATTTTAATTTATTTTTACCGGTTTAGATCCATGGTAACTTTGATATTGAGATGCAAACATCTTTTAGAGTGAAAAGAAATTTGATCCCTCTAGAAGTCATATATATGTGACTCACATTGAAATATTTTAACTCTGATATTGAGATGCAAATATGCTTTAGAGTGAAATGAAATTTGACCCCTCTAGAAGCTTGGTAGATCTAGAGTTAAGATAATATTATGTGTGTAATATCTTAGTTAATGTAAATAATATTTCTTTTTAGTGCACCAGACAATTATCTTTCTTGAAAACATAAACTATTTTGAAATAAAGTTATGAGAAGGTATTTTTGCAGTTATGAGTGAAAATAATGTTTCTTCAATTAATTAGTTAAAAGAAATAGTTACATATTCAAAGAAAGGAAAAAACCAATCTTGGAAGTATTTAAAAGAAAAATAATCAACGAGATGGGGATCTGAGATCAGAGGAAGGAAAATGAAACTATATTCAGAAGTCAGGAAGTTGTACTAGCTAAGGAAAATGAAATTGTGCTGAGAAGTCAGGAAGTTGTACTAGCGAGGTCTGGTTAAGATCAGATAGCTGAATACACTCTTAAGTTTTGAAAGAGAAAGAATTTTTCCCTAGATCAGCAATGGCATAGGCGGAGTTCTACTCATATGATAGATCTCATGGTAAGGAGGTATACACATTGCTGGTCTAAGTATAGACCAAAAGGGAGCAACTAAGGTCTAAGGGTAGGCCAAAAAGGAGCAACTAAAGACTAATGAGTTGAGGATTCAATTTTAAAACGTAGCTTCAGAAATGTGTTTAATGTTTTCCATCTTGCCTAGATTATTGTATTTTAGTTTATGAAATGGAATGAATATGGTTCAGTAAGTTTAATTTGTAATAGTTACTAGATTAGAGTAGAGCCTGTGATAGATGCAATAGTTTTTGTGCAGCTATTTTATACTATAGAACAGGAAATAATAATTTAGTCTCTTTTTCCCTAAGGGAGGAATACAGTAAAATAAATGCAGCTTACAGCAAAAATGACTATTGTTGTAAATATCTATTTTGTAGTAAATAAATAATAGTAAGATAGCTAGAATGACAATATACATGAACTCTAAGATAAATAACAAGAAGAACTATAACTAAGTAAATCCTTGTCAAGCTGGGGTAAATGTATCATATTGTCATACTTGCAAGCGAAAAGCTAAACTCGGACTGAAGGATTTATGAGTTTGTGTCATCTGTAAATCCTTCACTAAATAGATAGTCAAATAGTTTGCTTAAGAAGGTAATGATTCAGTTAAAAAAAAGAATTAAAGGAGCGTTTAAGGGTTTCATGCCTAAATAAAAACCAAATCCTGAAAACAATAGTAAACTTGAACAATTTCAGGAATATAAATAAATATTTGAAACCCTAGCTATCTCTCCTAGCCTTCATAGGTTAGAACACTAAGGATTTAATAGTAATTATGTATATAGTCCGGTACTCCGAAGGTTTCATGCAGACAGAATACCCCTACAGGAATAGTGGGGTTTATAACATAAATATTGTAGGTGAAATAATAACAAGCCAAATACACCAGGTACACCAAGCCATAGCTTGAATAGATATACATTTCTATCAACAACTAGATTCTAAATAAAAGCACAAGGGTAAACCCTTTAAAGACAAGTTTAAAACAAAAAGATAGAAATAACCTACATCAATTGTTATTAACCCTTAATGCAATAGATTACAAATATAATTGTTCTGAAATTGTACAAGATTCAAGCTGGGAGTCATGATGGAGGACTGATAACCAACACAAACTTTATATAAAAACTACGGAATGAGGAAAATATTGTATATGCTTTAAAATTAAAACCCTGATAACTGAAACAATATGAAAAAAATAGTACCAGGACAACAAGCAATGGTCAGGTCATTTTAAATTAAGAACACAACCTTTGTCTTGGTGGCCGGCTTCCCGTAGCCAAATGTACAACAACTAACATAAACTTGAACAAACCATAAGGCAGGTCGACCTTTTAACCAAAACCCCAAATGTCTAATAACTTGAACACTGAAATATCGGGTATTCAGTGGATCCATCACTCGAAAGAATGAGCCCTAAAATGGATACTTAACCACATAATCCTTTGACGCTTGTAACACCTAAAGGGGGTTTGTACAAAGATACATCAAAAGTCAATTTAGGGTTTAAGCTAAAGACTTAGAAAATTATTCACAAATAATATATAGAGCAAGTAAAGGGTAAATGAATTATTTAGCGTAATTTTAGCACCAGAAACCCTATTGTCGAAGCCAAACTCTAGCTCGCCCAAACATTGAGGGCATTGTCCAGCATAATCCAGAAGTATACCAAGAGCTGAACAACATAGCCATGGAAATATACGAGCGTAGCACCAGGAAAAGGATACCATCTAATTAGGGTTCGAAACAGCGAAGCAGAGTAGATCTGAAGTCCTTCAGAATTGCCAAGAAACACAACAATGAACCAAAGAAAAATTTCCAAGGAGTAAAATTCAAAACCCTTACGAACTCGACAATCTACCCGAGAAACTAACACTGTTAATGAAAAAAACCAATCCCAAGAGAATTACTGCAGGCAGGCCATGTGGTGTGTGGAAACTTGACACTTAGGCCAGTAAAAACAATTCTTAAATAAGGCACAAACAAAATACAAGACTTGAACTTTTAAGAATCTCAGTTGTAATGAAAAATACCATAGCATAATAAGTTAACAACGCATGAAATTAAGTTTTCACTTGCGCATATAAATGTATCTATGGATGTCTCTTCATAGTCGATAATATATGAATCAAATATTTGCTATGGTTTTTAATGTATGACAATTTAATACTTGCCACAAATCATAACCAAAATGTCAGTATTAAAACATAAGGTGAGAACTTATGGTAAGTTGGTAATTCCGAAGATTTTATTATTTTAATTTTAATATATATATATATAATATATATATATATATATATATTTATATTATTATATTATATATATTATATATATATATATATATATATATATATATATATATATAATATAATATATATATAATATATATATATATATATATATTTTATATATTTCATCATATATATATATGGATTTATTACATATGGTATCAAAGTGGACTTAGGTTTCCAAAACTGAGACCTCTCAGTAAGAAATAACAATTTTTCTTAATGTGCACATAGGAATCAGCAAAGTTCAATATGAGGCGAAATGGAAATTTACCACATGGTTCAATAATGGGAATAGGCCCAACAACATTTTAGGAAGGCAATCCAGAAGTTTGGGTGTAGCTGGGTGATGATACACAAAATCCCAACGCAGACCTCCAAACCACTATCCGAGAAGTGAAAGGTGAGATGGCCCGACTCCAGGTAGACAATGAAAGACACATGCAGGAAAAAGAGAAAAACTTAAAGATCTTGTAGGATAGACAGAATCACCGTCCACTAGCCCCTAGTCTAGAGCATGATCACACAACCAGGGAATAGGAATTCTAAATTGAAAACATGGAAAGAGAAAGAGGATAAGGAAACGAGGAGGAAGAATCTGGAAATGTGTCAAATCACAAGACAAAGAAGAAGTAGAGAATTGAACTCCAAGGAGAATTTCGAAAAATCAAGCCTCCTCTCTTTGACAAGGAACAAGAAGAGGCTGCGGAAACATGGTTAATTAATGTGAATAATTTTTTCCAATTGTATGAATATTATTACAATTTGAAGGCCTGTGTGGCCATTTTCCAGCTTCAAGAGAAAGCTACATTATGGTGGGAACAAGTAAAAATAGTCCAGGGGATCAATGAACAGAGTATAGCCTAGGATAAATTCCAAAAATTCTTCAAGGAAAAGTATTTGACCAAAAGATTTTATGATGAGAAAGCTAAGGAGTTCCATGAACTCCACTTGGGCCAAATGACCATGGATATATTTATAACAAAATTCACCTCATTGCTGAGATATGTTCCTTATATTCACAAAGAAAAAGCCAAATTACAATGGTTTGTCAATAGTCTTATGTTATTTATGGAAGAACGACTGGAGTTTGACAACCTAAAAACCATGGAGGAGGTCATTCAGAAAGCATGAATTTGTTATCAGCAAAATAAACCAAAAGGAGATATGAGTAAAAGGTGGGTAGACAAGAAGGGAAATAAATTCATTTCCAACCATAAGGGAAATTAGGACAACAACAACAAGGGATTATTTAAAGGTCAAGGTAATCAGAATATGTATAAGCCCAAATTTAAGGCACCAGGAGAAACTAGGACCATTGAACAAAGAGGCAAACATGAAGCAAAAATAGTTAATAGACCCCCTGTACAGTGTTGGGGATGTGGAGGCCCACATTATACTAGAAATTGCACTCAATGTAAGGGAGAAGACTAGAATTCACAACTTCAGGAGGCCTCCACTATGGAAGAAGTGGCTAGAAGCATCCCTAAGATCAACGCAACTCTTGAATATTATTAGGCAGAGTTTCAACGAACTATGGTTAAATTTGAAGGTAATATTTTTTACCAGACTTGCTCTATTTTAATAGATCTTGGAGCTACACTAAGTTACATCAGTCGCAATATAGTAGAACGATGTAGATTACAAGTGGTTAAATTTAAAAACCATGGTTAGTACAACGAGCCATAGGGGCCAAAAGAAGAGTTTTTTCTAAGGTAAATAACTACCCCTTGAAATTAGATGGTAAATCTAGTATAGTTGATTTAAATGTGCTGCTTCCAGGATCTTACGACATTTTGATAGGTATGGACTGGTTATAAAAGCACTGGTCTTTGGTAAATTATAAGACAAAAGCTATTAGCTACCGAGATGAAAAGGGTGAAAGACAGGAAATTATGGGTGTTCATAAATCTCTACAAATAAGGCCAATAATAGCTTCCCAACTAGCCAAATGCATCAGGAATGGTTGCAAAATATATGCTATACAGGTAGGGTATGCTGACTCTAAGGATAAACCCACATCACTAGAATACATACCTGCAATACAAACTTTTCCAGATATATTTCCCAAAGAAATACCAAGCCTACCCCTAAAAAGGGACATATATTTTACTATTAAACTGATTCCGGGAGCTGCCCCACTGTCCCAGGCATCATATCAAATGAGTATCCTCGAACTAATAGAATTAAAGATGCAACTCCAGGATTTGCTTGATAAGAAATATATTCATCCTAGTGTGTCTATTGGGGGAGCTTCGGTATTATTTGTTAAAAAGAGAGACAGAACCCTGCGAATGTGCATGGATTACCGTGAGCTAAACAAGCTGACCATTAAAAAACAAATACCCCCTTCCTTGTATAGACAAGTTTTTTGATCAAGTGAAGGGCACAACCATCTTCCCAAAGATCGATCTCCATTATGGGTATCATCAGATCAAGATCAAGGAGGATATTGCAAAAAATGCTTTCATGACACGTTATGATCATTATGAGTTTGTGGTTTTACCTTTTGGATTAACTAATGCCCCAACTAACTTCATGTGTCTCAGGAATAGCATTTTCCATGAGTTTTTAGAAAAAATAATATTAATTTTCATTGATGGCGTTCTAATCTATTCTTGGAATATAGAGGAGCATAAGGAACACCTCTTAATTGTATTGCAGGTCCTAAGAGAACATCAATTCTACGCTAAGTATAGTAAATATGACTTCTTTAAGGAGAAGATCCAATACTCGGGACACATCATCACCAAGGACGGAATTGTAGTTGATCCGGAAAATATAAGAACCATTATGGAGTAGCTAGTGCCAAAGGATGTGGCTGATATAAGATCATTTATCAGCGTGGCTGGTTACTACCGATGGTTTGTGGAAGAATTTTCAAGAGTGGCCTATCCTATTACCTCCTTACAAAAGAAAGGGAAAGCTTTCAAGTGGAGCCCTAAATGTCAAAGAATCTTTGATCAGCTCAAACATCTGCTTACCACCAAACCCATTCTAAGCATTGCTGGTCCCAACAAGGAATATGTGGTTTGTACAGATGCTAGTAAGGAGGGAGTGTGTGGCATACTTATGCAAGAAGGCAAGGTGGTAGCTTATGAATTTAGAAAATTGAAGGAATATGAACAAATATATTTTGCATGTGATTTAGAATTGACAGTCGTCATCCATGCCTTAAAAATGTGAAGCCATTATCTTTTAGGTAAGAAATTTTTATTAATGACTAACCACCATAGTCTGATTAGTTACTTCAAGCAGCCAACTTTAAATGCCAAGTAAGCTCATTAGGTAGACTTCCTAAGTGAATTCGATTTTGAAATCAAATACATAAAAGGGAAGGAAAATCGAGTGATAGATGCTTTAAATTGAAAGGTAAGCTATTTATATGAAATTTCTTTTAGTGAATCACAAATAACTTTTTTTGCACAGATTCAAGAATTAGCCATGTAGGATTCTACATATAGACACTTATGTCAGCAAGAAAAAGTTTCTAATATCCATGAATAGCAACTAGGTTATGCAATTAATGCAAAAAAATTATTAATCTATAGAAAACGAATTTATGTGCCCAACCATCAGCATCTTAAAAATTTAATTTTGGATGAATATCACAAGACTGCCTATGCAGGTCATCCCGAATACCAAAAGATTATTTCTATCTTCCTGAGAGAATTCTTCTGGCCCGACACAAATAAGGATGTGGTAAAATATATAGCCAAATGCTTAGAGTGCCAGCAAGTGAAAGATGAGCACCAACATTGAGCAAGGTTACTTCACCCTATGCCCATTATGGAATGGAAATGGGAAATGACATATAATGATTTCATCGCTGGATTGCCTAAGTCAAAGAAACAAAATGAGTCCATCATGGTGGTGGTGGAAAAACTAAGAAAATCATCTCAGCTTATACCTGTCCCATCAACGTATATAGCAGTTCAAATTACTAATATTTTTATGCAGCACATTTTTAAACTACATGGGATTCCCAAGATGATCATTTCCAACTGAGATGTAAAGTTTACTTCAACCTTTTGGAAAGCCCTCTTTGAAGGTATGGGAACCCAACTGTACTTTATTATGGCTTATCATCTGCAAACGGATGGGAAAACTGAACGATGAAACAAGTGATTGAAGACGCATTGCATGTTTATGTCATGCAACAACCCACCAAATGGGAAGATTATGTTGACCTAGTGGAGTATGCCTATAATAATGGGTGCCATGCATCCTTGCGAATGAGTCCCTTCGAGGTACTATATGGGTGAAAGTGTAGGACACCCATGCGTTGGAGTGGACCATAGGATAGGTTGTTGCTATTACCTGACATGTTGGAAGAGATGGAAGAAATGGTGAAAAAGGCAAGCGTCAATTTAAAAGCAGTAGAGGGCCAACAAAAGAATTTTTCTAATCAGAAGAGAAGCCTTCATGAATTTCAAATTGGGGACCATGTTTACATTCGAGTTTGAGCCATGAAGGGTACCTTATAATGGGTCAGTGTGCTAAATTAGCACCCCGATTTTGTGGACCCTTTCAAATCCTGGCTCGGATCAGACCAGTGGCTTATCAACTCGCCTTACCCATTCACATTCATGTACACAATGTCTTCCATGTCTCCCTACTTAATAAATATGTTTATGATGCTAAACATGTAATCAATTGGCAAGACGTCCAGGTAATATGTAACTATATTATGGTTTCCGCACTGGAATATATATTAAACAAACTGATTTAGACTTGAATTTTTTTTTTGTGTGTTGTTCAAGTGAAACTAGAAGGTGAGTTCCTGGTCGAACCTCTAGTTATACGAGATTCGAGAGAACTAACACTGCGGAAATGAGTTATCACCTATGTTAAAGTGCAATGGCAGCACTATGGGCCAGAAGAGGCCACCTCGGAAGATGAGCAACTTATGAAAGAAAAATTTCCAGGTTTATTTGCAAGAGAAGAACAATGGTACGATGTTCCATCTTAGGGTGGGAAGATCTAATATCCCCTATTAATGTAAATAATATTTCTTTTTACTGCACCAAACAAGCTATTATTTTTCCTGAAAACATAAATTGTTTTGAAATAAAGTTATGAGAAGGTATTTTTGTAGTTATTAGTGAAAATATTTTTTCTTTAATTAATTAGTTAAAATAAATAGTTACATATTCAAAGAAAAGAAAAACAAAATCTTGGAAGTATTTAAAAGAAAAATGATCAAGAGGATGGGGATCTGAGATCAGAGGAAGGAAAATGAAATTGTATTGAGAAGTTAGGCAATTGTACTAACCATGTCTGGTAAAGATCAAATGGCTTAATACACTCTTAAGTTTTGCAAGAGAAATAATTTTTCCTTGGATTAGGGATGCCACAGTGGGAGTTCTACTGATATGGTAGATCACATGGTAGGGAGGTATACACAATGCAGGTCTAAGTGTAGACCAAAAGGGAGCAACTAAATACTGATAAGTTAAGGATTCAATTTTAAAATGTAGCTTCAGATAAGTGTTAACCGTGTTTAAAGTTTTCCATCTTGCCTAGATTATTGGATTTTATTTTATGAAATGGAATCAATATAGTTCAGTAAGTTTAATTTCTAATAGTTACTAGATTAGAGTAAAGCCTATGATAGAGGCAATAATTTATGTGTACCTATTTTATAGTACAGAACATGAAAAAAATAATTTGGTTTCTTTTTCCCTAAGGTATGAATACAATAAAAGAAATGCAACATACATAAAAAATGACTATTGTGGTAAATATCTATCTTGCGATAAATAAATAACAGTAAGATAGCTAAAATGATAGTATACATGAACTCTAAGATAGATAACAAGAAAAACTATAACTAAGTAAATTCTTGTCAGGTTAGGGTAAATATATTATATTTTCATACTTTCAAGCGAAAAGCTAAACTCAGACTAAAGGATTTACGAGTCTGCATCATCCATAAATCCTTTACTAAACAGACAATCGAACAAATTGCATAAGAGGGTAATAATTCTGTTTAAAAAAAAATAATTAAGGGAGAATCTAAGGGTTTGGTGCATAACTAAAAACAAAATCCTTAAAACAACAGTAAAATAAAATAGTTTTACGCATTTAAATAAATAATTTGAAAACCTAGCTATCTCTCCTAGCCTTCATAGGTCAGAACGTCGAGGAGTTAATAATAATTATGTATACAGTCTGATACTCCGAATGTTTCATGCGAACAGAATACCCACAGTGGAATATTCGGGTTTCTAACATAAATACTTTAGGCAAAATAATAACAAGCCAAATAAACTAGGTACAACGAGCCATAGTTCGAATAGATATACATTTCTATCAACAACTACATGCTAAATAAAAGCATAAAGATTAAAACCCTTTAAATACAAGATTAAAACATCAAGATATAAATAGCCTACATCAATTGTTATTAACCCCTAACACAACAAATTACAAATATAATTGTTCTAAAATTATTCGAGACTCAAGCTAGCAGTCGCAACGAAGGTCAATAACCAACACAAACTTTATATAAAAACTACAGAATGCAGAAATATTGTATATGATTTAAAATTAAAACCTCGATAACTGAAAAAAATTGAACTAGGACTACATGCAATGGTCGGGCCATTTTAAATTAAAAACACAGCCTTTGTCCTGGCGGACGTCTTCCCATAACTAAAGCCGGAATGTACAACAACTAACATAAACTCAAATAGACCATAAGGCAAGCCGAGCTTTTAAACAAAACCTCAAATGTGTAATAACCTAAACACTGAAATACCTGGTATTTGGTAGATCAATCACTCAAAAGAACAAGCCTTGAAATGGACACTTGGCCACATAATGCTTCGACAGTTGCAACACCTGAAGGGGGTTTGTACAAAGATACATCAAAAATCAATTTAGGGTTTAAGATAGAGACTTAGAAAATTATTGACAAATAATATATAGAGTACGTAGAGGGTAAACGAATTATTTACCGTCAGTTTAGCACCAAAATCCCCGTTCTCGAAACCAAACTCCAACTCACCCAAACAATGAGGGCATTGTCCAACAGAATCCAGAAGTATGCCAAGAGATGAGCAACAGAGCCATGGAAATAGATGGGCGTCGCAGCAAGAAAATGATACCATCTAATCAAGGCTCCAAACAACGGCTCGAGGTAGAGCCAAAGTCCTTCTGAATTGCCTTGAAACACAATAATGAACTAGAGAAAAATTGTCAAGGAGTAAAATTCAAAACCCTTAAGGACCAAACGATCTCCCCGAGTAACCAACACCATTGATGAAAAAAGCCAATCCCAAGGGAATCACAGCACACAGGCCATGTGGTGTGTGACAACACGACATCTAGGCCAGTATAGCCAAGTCTTAAATAAGGCGTCAACAGAAGGAAAGCCTTGAACTTTTAAGAATCTTACCTGTAATCAAAAGTATCGTAGTATAATACCTTAACAACGGATGCAGTTAAGTTTTCACTTGCACATATAAATGTATATATGGATGTACCTTCATAGTTGATAATGTATGAATCAAATATTTGCTATGGCTTTTAATGTATGACAGTCTACTACTTGCTGCAAATCATAACCAGAATGTTAATATTAAAACATAAGGTAAGAACTCATGGTAAGTTGGTAATTCCGAAGATTTTATTTACTATTAATTTAATTATATATATATAATATATATTATATATATATATATAATATAATATATATATATTATAATTGGATCTGTTACAATGTGGTTGACATTGAATATTTTATTGATAATTCGTTCTCCACATTTAAATGTTAAATATTTGCTCATATCTTTTTCTATATATACATTTATTTTTATTTATTAATTATTTCTAAATATTAGATATAAATCCAATTAAATTGAAAAATTAAATTCTTCATATATTTAATTAGAAAGAAACTATTAATGGAATAAGAATTCTCTCATTATTTTTCACTAAATTGAAAATATAAGAAAATTTTCAATTTAAATTAGTTTATTTCTCTCTATATGAAGTATATATAAAATTATGTTATTTAATATGGACATTGAAATATTTTATTTATGGTTGACAATTAAATATTTTTTGTTATAAATATATTTTTGTTTTAAATGTCACATGTAAATGGAAGGTAGAAGGAATTACATATAATGTAATATCAATAATACCATTTTTTTAAAAATTACATTTTTCCCTCATAATAAGATATAATTTTATTTTTTTTGCTTTCTTACTCTATATCTGTATATTACATTATCTTTTTATTAAGTTATATAATATTAAGGTGTAATTTCAAGTATTACAATTATGGCCGACATTAATTTTTTTTGTTATTCCTATTTCTAATTTGTTAATTTAAATTATTATTTTACTATTTTTAAATGCAACATTACCTCGCAACATCTATCCCATATTGAGTTGTAGAGAGCCTATGAGCTCAATAAATACAATAAATTAATAAATTCCTGTAAATATATTTTGTTTTTTAACTTAAAAAAAAAATATTTTAATTTTAAAGTGTAAGAATTATTAAATTTTTAAAACTATTAAATTTAAATTACAATAATTATATAGATTGAATGGTTGGTAAAAATATATAGACATCAATCCATAACAATAATCAAAATGCTTACTCAATGATATGTCTCACATTGATTAGATTGAACAAAATCATAAACATTAACTAAATTATCTTCACGGTAGTTTGGTATACTTGACGCTAGGTAGTTTTGGTAGTTTTGGTATACTCCATCAAGTTAACGGTAGTTTTTAAGCTCTAGATTTATGAGAACTCATGTTTTTTTCCATTGTATTAATGTTTCTTATATACTATTTAAAGGTGGATAGGCTCCTTGTTAACTTGTCCTCATAGCTATTGGCATCCAAAGCAATGGTCTCATTAAAGACCACCGCTTCATTTGATTTCATCATCCTAACAATTGGTATCAAATTCGTGGTTGATGCTAATGTGTGTTGATCAAATTTGGGATGGCTTGGTAGAGTATGTGTGTAGAAAGTGATGTGGGGTGCAAGAGAGAATATCTAAAGCAAGTAGACGAGACTAATCAATCGACAAAGTGAATGGTGGAGAGTAGTATATATATTTTGGTAGAATTCATTAGAGTGTGAAAAAAATGAATAGTGTAGTGGTCTAAGAACTGGATGTGAGTAGAGAAATGAAAATAGATTGGTTGTGAAGAGGCCCTTCCAACTAAGACCAAGGTTGGTGGTGACCCCAGTCGAGAAAAATAATGGTCCATGAGGATAGAAAATCAGGTTGAATCATTAGAAAATGTAAAACTAAAATCCACGAGCTAGCGAGATGGCTCTATGCATGGGAGGCTATGTGAGGCTAACCAACTAGCTATTGATGTGAGAGTGGGGTAAGTTTTCCAAGCCCTTGTAGAGGAACATTGAAGTATTGTTGTTAGTTGTAAAATTGTAATGACAATGTGTAGGAGGATATGAATTGTAGCAACATATTGCCTATTTAAAACACTATGGAGACTAATATCCAAGATCAAGAGAAGCCTGACAAGTTTTTTTGTTTTATGATTAGATAAGTCTAAAAATATGTGGTCATATTGACAGTAATTTATCTTTTATGTGAAGTTGGGTGCTTTTGTGGATACATTAGTCTATAGTTTTCTTGTAAGGAGTTTTCACTTTGTGTGGGGAAGAGGATATGGATGAAAATATGACTATGTTGCAAAGGAATAAAAAAGTTATGATAAATATAAATAATTTAATGAAGTCCATTATAGTTCAGTTTGTGGCATTGTTAACAAGATTATAGGTGTCATTAAATGGCCATGATAGGTGTTGATTGCCCTATGTCAAACATGGGGAGAAATGATTGTGTTTCCAAGGTTGCAATGGGAAAGTAGTTGGAAAAGCACACCCTATTTAAGGCAGTTAACGATGACTCATTAGAGAATGAGTTGTGGCTGATCCATGATGAAGAAAATGGATAATTATGTAGGAATGTTGGTGTGTAGTGATTTTCACAACGCCAAGAAAACTTAGGAAGAAGATGTATAATGATAATGAAAATGCAAGCGAATAACATAAGGAGAGACAAATTAAGTAGTGATATAGGCCAGGTCAATGTATGGATTAGGAAACCTAGAGATATAGGGAGAGAGTGGTTGTATGGATGAAAAAATGGAGATGGAGACTACAATTTAATTATTATTGAAGGACCCAATGTGTCATGAAAGCCTTAGTGACATGATAGCACTAGTGGTGTGTGAACACCCTAAATATTTTCAGTCCAAGTTATTAAATCCTACCATTGGGAGATGCATTCCACCAGTAAGTTGTAAAACATTCTTTTAGGCATCCATGTTGTGTAGGAGTAGGTGATGAGTAAAGTTGTTGAATGAACCAGCTCGACAAGTACGAGGGTGGTCGGTTGAATTTTATGCTAGCTTAAAGTTAGATGTTGTAAGAAAATAAGGCTTTCATCAATCATAAATCTAATGTAGTGGTGCATGTTCTTATGAAGTTATGGAAACGACCACTTATACAAGTACCAGGGTGGCAGGTGTATGAGTATCCTTGCTTGATGGGGATAATATGAGAATGTGAGATGGTTGATTAATCATGTATATGAAAATGAGTCCTAGATAACTCACAGATACAACATCTAGTTACACATGTACTATGTTAGATTGAAACCTTCTTATATGGAATTCAAAAGAGTAATTGAGACTGTTTTAATCTCACATAATAAAGTTTAATGGGGAATTTTTAACATAGTTTAGGTAAAATTGACTTGGTCAATTTACCAAAATTTTTGAAGCTCCAAGTTTATGAGAATCAATGATATTTCCATTGGCATTCATCTCTAATGTAGCCTATTTAAATGTCAAAGTATCATGTTAATTGGTCCTCCTAGGAATTGGGATCGCAAACAACAACACCACTTCTCTAGAATTCATGACCCTAACAATCATAACTTTATTATTATTGTTATTGTTATGAATTATAAAATAATTATTTCAAAATTCTCTTCTCATATCCTAAGAAGCCCCAACTAATTATAGAATATTTCCTTGTGTTTATTATATTTATTGTGGTTTGATAGAAAAGGTCCAGGATTTCTTTCAATGTGCAAAGGCGTGTGTAGAGACCATCAGGGAAAATGAGGATCATCCACAAAGAGGATATGTTTTAGGGAATAATGGAGGCTAATGTAGATCCCCTTACATTGGAGGACATTTCAACCTAAAAGTGGCCTCTAGGGGAAAAAAACAATGAAATTAATTAAAAAAATGTGATGTGGACAATTTTATATATTATTTTTCTTTTATCTTGTTTCGACAATATTATTAGCATGGATTTAATAAAAAAATAATAATATACTATAATAACCTTTTAATTTATTGAAATCTCTCTCTCTTCTCTCTCTCTCTCTCTCTCTCTCTCTTCTTCTATTATATAATATATATATTATATATAATATTATAATATATATATAATATATATATATATATTATATATTGCTTATTACAGTCTTATTATATATTTTTATAAATTTAAAACAATTTTTTTAGTGTTTTTTAAATGACATTGTCTATTGACTCCATAAATTTTCCCAGAATATAATTTTTGGCTCGAATCTGGTAATTTATCCATTCTAGTGTAGAAATTTCACCTATAGAACAAAACGATATATGCAATGTCCTAAAGCATAATACTTCTACTTCTACACAACATTAAGCAGAAGCATAATCGAATTCATGAGAAACATCAAGTAGAAACATGCATAACCAATCAAGAGAAATAATCACACATAAGACAAGATATATCCAGGGGAAAGCACCAGCCTAAAAGCCCAACCACGTATTATCAATCAAGTGGAAATCCTCTTCAAAATACAAAAAGAATTAGCTCTCAAGCTATTCAGTTCTCAATGAACTATAAAGATATGAAGATATGAAGATATGTCTCATGAACCAACCAAGCCCTGTATATAAAGGCTTTACCTATGGTCCAACCCCTATTTCCTTGCATATTTTGCTTAGGAAATGATGGCAAAAGCATATGCAATTAATTCCAAACATACCAAGTCAACCTATGGTCCAACTACGCAATCTTTGAGGACACTAGTTCCTCACTCATGCAAAAACTACTTAATAGAAATAGTCAAGCATCTGATAGTACACTATCCCACATCTGATCTCAACTGGGTCTTTGACAGAACTGACATGCAACAGTTATCGATTAGTGAATTCTCAGTTATCTAAAATAATAGTTGTCACATGCATGCAAGCATTAACAAACTATATTTTATTATTTTA
>APFE030522845.1:45034-62445 GCA_000404065.3 Pinus taeda | reverse complement strand
AACTGGACTTGACTAGTTAGAACTAATTCAATTGATTCTCTCATTATAGAACTCATACTTATTCGCTCAATCAATGGGACAACTCATGTGCATGCTCACAAAGACTTGAAATTCGAATTTCCTTAACTAATTAACTCACCTGATTTAATTAATTAATATTTCCAAATGCTGTTGAGACCAAAGTTAATTTTACTTCCTATAGATAGACTAGGGACTGCTATAAATAGGAAGGGACCTAGAAATGCTATTTTTAGAACTTTCTATTTTTAGCAGTTTCACCTCTCACCCAATGTGGCCAATGACCTCACACGCCAAATTGCTATTTCTGGACATGATATTTTTAGAAGGTCTATTTTTAGCACATTCTAAATTTAGCATTTCTTGTTGCACACTTTTGAACATCTAGAATATGTCTTTTAACTATTTAAATATTTGATATTTAACTTTATGTATATATATATATTTTATATTATATGTCTACATATATTTTGTCATTTTATTTTTTTTTTGGTGTTTCTTTTGGTTATGGCTATTAATGTGCCAACATTTTTAATTTATATTTTTTCAATAATTTCAATCTTTACATTTCATTAATAAATTTTCGATATTCTAATTCTTATGAGTAAGGTATGTAAATAATATTAGTAAAATGTTTCATGAATATCCAAATTAATAGTAAAATATTTCACATATACCTAAAAATTATTTAAGACATGTACATATTTTAGAATTTAGAGAAATTTGATTGGTTAACATATCATGACATGGAAATTATATGAAAATTTCATGGCAAATTTTAGGCAGAAACTTCCTCTAATTTGAAACATACTGCTTTGAAATTCTTTTGAAATGATCTTTCTTAAGCATTCTTCCACGAATAATAAGAGGATGTTAGACAATGGATAGTCTATCTTGACCCTCTCTCACCATAGAAGAAGTCAAAGCCCTCCCCATTAATTAAGATGGTGAAGGAAGATATGTTGATAAAATTCATTATGCAAGAGAAGAAAGAGTGAGAACCCCATATGGATGAAAAAGGGTTTGAGGTAATATGATGAAATTGCCCTATCAAAGCTTTTTGATAAATCAAATTTGAAGATTAAATATTTTTGATGATTGGTATCTATCGAGTGTAGACCTTCCTAGGAAATTCCAATAGCTTCAGGGATTTTCTTATTTGATAAGAACCGAAGTTCTTCAGGGGAAATATTTGTGGATAGGACCTCCTTTAGTATCAAAGTAAATGTCTATGTGATTATTTTATAGCTAGATTTGTAGGGGGAAATGGGTTTGAATAAGTAAAATAAATCAATAGATAGATATTTTGGGATGAGGGAAATGAAGGTGGAATTAGAAGCGAAAAAAATTAACTAGTAGTCCCTAAGTTTTCAATAATAGCGAGGATATCACCATGAATAAATCCATATATCTGGTGTAAAATTCATTTAGAAATCCATCTTGACTACCTCTTTCCCTTCTTAAATATATGAAAAAATCTTTCAATATTTTGTATTGAAACCTCTAGCATGAGGGAATAATTACCTATTGATCAATGTGCTTGGGGAAAAACCTTTCCATAGGGAACATCTCCTCAATCCTGGCTATATTTTCCTAGTGGAAGATATCTTTCAAAATTGATTAGCCCTTTACAACGATATATGAGAAAGAGGTAGCTAAGAAGCCCTCAGAGTTTTTGATTCCCCAAATTGAATTCATGGATTTTATATGATTTGCCTCACGTTCAAAGAAAAAATTATTTTCATCACCTTCTTCTATTTGAAGGGCATGAATCTTCATTTTTGATTTCCTCTCTCTATTTAAAAGGATTGTCTTTCTATTTTTCCAAGCACTGAAATTCGAACCTTGAAGTTTTCGGGAACTTTTTGAGAGGTTTGTAGTTCAAAATTGGATTGAAGATTTGATTTGATGTTGATGACGGATTTAGAATCATCCAACCTTTTTATGTTTTTCCCATTCAACAATGATACCCTTTGATCTTGTGATATTTCATTGGAACTAAATTTTAAGGGATTATTGGATATATCATGAGAAGTGTGACCAATGTTTTTTTTTCAATGCCAAAGTGGAGGTTATTTGGGCCAAGAAGGTTATATTTAGTAGTATTGAGGGGCATTATTGGGAAGAGATCCAATTCCAGAAATATTTCAGATTGATATGAGTCTATACCCACCAAATTCCACTACTTAGTCTTATAATTAGTATTTAATAGGGCATCCAAGATACAAAAGTGGTCCCAATGTTTGGCAATTTTAGTTGATCTAGATCTTTTATTTTTCCAGCAAGGAAGATGTTTGGGGTGAAGGATGTCACAGTGACATAAGTCATCAAGGAGGGAAACAAGAAAATCCAAGAGAGGATTAGGTCTGGCAAAGGTCCGCTAGAATTAAAAAAATTTGAGACAGAAGTTAAAATCCTTTCTTATTTGATCCTTCCAAGTGTTAAAAAAAGGAAGAGAAGTTAAAGTAGTGCATAATTCCTTCGTTTTGTAATATGGACCATAGAAATTGACACATAAAAAAGGCACATCCAAATCATAAGCATGGAATTGTAAGACTAGACTTGACCTAATAGACTAGGTAGAGAAACTTTGGATATGATGGGTATTCCAATCAAGGATGATACCTTTTGATCTAGTAGGAGCACTTATTGCAGTAAAACCCCAATTCAAGAGAAGTGGTTTGAGGATGTTTATGACATTATCCTCTTATTTTATCCTTTCTTGTAGTAGAAGGACATGTGGAGAGTGTACGTCAATAACTATTTTTATTTATATTTCCTTGATGAGTTAGTTGTACCCCAAAATTTTAGAGAGATGAGCATCATTTAACAATATAGAGAGGGATCGATTCTCTAAGCTCCCTTAGAATGGATCACTATTTTCCTGATTTCATTTCAAAATGGGCTGGATCTATTACATGGAGAGAAAGGATTTGGATCCTTTAGAACATTTTTTATGAAACACTTCCAGTATAAACCCCAATCCCCAACAAAAATTTAGTGTTGAAAGTTTGGAGGAAGCAGAGAAAGGGGAAGAGAGGCCACAATGACCCAAGGAATGAAGATTATAATAAAGTAGGAAAGGGGGTTGTAGGGGAACAAAAGTAGGGGAAGAAGGAGAGTGCATGATGAGGGAAGGTAGGGGGAGGATAAGAGAAAATTTGAGCAAAGGCAAGCAAGGGAGAATATGAGTAGGGAAAGAGGGAATAGTGCAACAAGTTTTGCAATGCTAGAAGAGAAATTATAAAATATTGTACAAGGAACTGAGAAAATAGGTCTATAATGATTGAAATGATAATATGAAGTAGGGATAGACTTAGGAAACTTTTCCATTGAACATGAAGAGGGGGTGCCCTCCAAAAGGGTTTTTGTTATGTCTTTTTCTTAGTAAGCGTATTCAAGAGGGGGCTCTATAAGCAATACTACTTCCATCCCAGAAGAAAATATAGGTGTATAAGATTCCCTACAAATGTCTTCTTCTAATTCAGTGATACACAAAGAACCATGCTACTTTGAATGACTTGGGGCTACTTGGCGGAATTTTAGAGAGGTTAAAGGAAGGGGAGTCTGATGTAACACCCCTATGGCCCCATTTTTAAACATTTACTATTTTATACATTTAATTATTACTGGATTTAATGGTGATGGAAGCCAGAGAGCCTATGGATGAGTAATAATTTAGTTGATCAGGGAGAATTGTGGGTTTCGTTGGGCTAAAGCAGGAACACATTTCTTTCCTGAGTATTTCCCAAGCATGTTATTATGGTTAGATGGAATATTGTTGCATTGTACTTATTTAATTTCAAATTATGTTATGTTTTACTTACTGATGTGGAAGTGGTTTAGTGACATTATAGTGGAAATGAAGAAAAAATAAAAATAAAAATGTATCGTTTGGCTAGAGCAATTAAAATTTACATACATAGATATATGATAGAATACATTATGAGTCGGTATATTTTGGATTCATATGGGTTTTCCATGATTTCTAAAATTTGGCCTAGAGGAATTGTATTTTATTACCGCTCAGAAGAATTAATGTATTATTAAAGATTAGAGAAACTATATTATATTACTGTGAGGAAACTATTGGGATATGTTAGAATATAAAGTATGTAACAAATAAAGTAGCATGAATTTCAGAGATAAATTTTGTTGGTACATGCATTCTATTAGTACATACATATATATGTATCCATATACATTTTCACAATTTTTAGAATTAATTACATAATGCTATGTCCTTTCATTTTAGAACTAAAATGAAGGAAAAAGGAAACTAAGGGTATGCACTAAAGGGTTATAAAAATATAATATAGTTAGGAGATAATAGTGCAGCATGTA
Source organism: Pinus taeda (assembly GCA_000404065.3). Lineage (NCBI taxonomy): Eukaryota > Viridiplantae > Streptophyta > Pinopsida > Pinales > Pinaceae > Pinus > Pinus taeda. The sequence continues at coordinate 58,083 of APFE030522845.1, read as the reverse complement.
GTGAAAAAGAAATTAAGGAATAGTTTGTGATTTCTGGTAAAAAGCTACACTTTCATATGTACTATAGTTATTGGTTGCAAGGAATACTGATTGAAAAACCCTTATCTTAGTAAGACTAGGGAAATATGCTTATGATTAACTTAAGACCAACAAATTATGGTGGAAGAATATGGAGCATGTAGTCATTCTTATGAGAAAATTGTATAATTGTAAATGTAGTTGTAATGAGAGTATAACACCCTGCATGGTTTTTATATGTATGCATTTATGTATCTCATCCCATAATGTCTATATCGTGTAATTTATATTTATGCAATTGGGACAATAAGTAACCTTCCACTGCTGATAACAAATGGAATGTAACATGTATATAAATACTAATCGAAGCACCTATATATATGAACTCTACTTGGCAAGAATAAGTTATTAAAAGAAAAAAATAGTTCTACTCGGCATGAGTAAGTTTGTAAAAGAGCATACAGTAATAAATGATTTAGGAACCAGTTTTTCACTAATAAGGTCTAGTAATCACTAAAAAAAAATTAGTCCAAAATCCTTTAACACCATATAGAGATGTACAAGAAGTATAAAATAGAGAAATTGAACTGGAAGGTTATTACATTTAGACGTGTTTGGATAGAAATAATTACAAAACCAAAGATTTAGATATAACTACATAAGAAATTTAAAAAGAATATTGCGAATAAGAATTTGTAGTCAAGCTATTCAATAGTGAAAAGAGAATACGTCTTAAAAATATTCAAAGGAAGTGGTTGAAAATAAATATATACATTCATGCCTATTACAATCATGTCCTTAAAATAAAGTGGAGAAAAGTTTTTTATTAAACAATTAAACAAGCTATAGGGCTAGAAAATGTATGGAGCAATGATGATTCATTAGGGTCGTGAGGGATGTATAAGATAAATCAAAATCATGTAGGGTGGAACAATTGATAAGCAGTGTAAAAATCAGCTTTGGGTTTTGACTCTTAATGTTCAAATTATAAAACCATGCCATGTAGAATGTAGGAGGAATAGAAACAAATAGATGTCGACCTGTAAGGACCATGAAATTGAAGAGTTATAATCAAAACGAGAATGTTTTCTACGGTGCTACTAGTTTATTGGAAACCATACCTCTAACCAAATTAATAATTCCCTTTAGCAATGGAATCTAGATTTTCATTCAAGGTTTTAAATAAATTTGGAAGGAATGCATAGAGTCAGAGCACGAAAGAGTGAATTCACTTACTTGAGGGGTAGACTAGTAATACATTCTCCTTTATAGATGACGGTATAAAGTAATAAGTATCCAGGCACATGGGCTTCACTGGGGGAGCAATACCATACCATGTGCATTCATATTGGCAGATATATATTGAGTAAAAAACAACATAATATATTGAGAATATAATAGGGGTAAAGGGTCCTTATATTGGCAGGTATAAAAAGTGGAGCTGAAAGTTAATGAAAAATATAAAGAGGAATAAAAAATGTTAACGAAAAAATGGATACCTATAGTATATGGTGAAAGTAGAGTGGGTTTTTTAATTGGGAAGGTGTATTGGGTATGTATTGGTAGGGGGTTAAATCGTGTGATTTTTAAAGGTATTTTCCAATATGTAGTCAACTTAAGGGTATTAGTTAGTATGCCATGAACACACATGCTATGTCGGAGGTTCATTGAGTGAAACCCCGTGTATCCAAGCAATAAACATTGTTTGTCTTGGCTTGGATATTAAATGGTAAAGAAAAAAATTATATAGAGGGTGATAATTCGACGCATGAGACACCTCACTAAAATGAACTAATCAAACACTCATGGTTTAAATTGGTCGATCCTAAAAAAATAGAAAATAGGTGAGGGGGAAATAAAATCACTACCCTACTGAAATATGCCCAACCTTTGAGGCACACTCCACTCATAACCTATATCAATGAAAGAGGTTTTGGTAATATATAACCTTGTCACTTAAAAAAACAAACAACCAAAGGAAAAAAAATAAAAGAGAAATTGCATAAATAACTTGGTTTGGCCCTTGGCATGTAGGAAAATGGGAAAAATGCCATCCCTCATCATGCAAATGAGGGTATTACTTGTGAAATGCATTATAGAATATCTTTCCCATTGGCCTAGGGTATTCAAGTGAAAAGCATTAACATATATGAATAGAAAAGGAAAAGTACAAAGCTACAATGGCCTAGCAAATTTTATGTATACAAGAAATAAATCTATATTTCCAATAACCTTAATTATAAAGGCCAAAAAGGAAAAAAAAAATATTGTGCTAACTCAACGTCAAGAAGTCTCGGTGTAGGAAAAAAAAACATTAGAAAGTAGGGAAAATTGATACCCTCACTCTAGCCCGGGAAGAGTAGAACAATTGTTGAAGAGTAGAACAACTGTCATCTATAGCCGAAACACAATGAGAATTGATGAAAGAAACATACAAAAATACATTGGAAGGAAAAAAATTCATAAGAGGCCACAGATTACGTGTACTGGTGCCTACTCCTATTCATATTCTAATACCCTAGTCAATTAAAACAAGACCTGCAACACAAAATAAGGCATGAGAAAATGACATAAGAGAGGTATCGCATTTGTGGGGTGATAAAATTATATGTAAATAGAAAATAAATTAAAAACAATACCTAATCACTAGCTATATATCGACGGACGAAGCCAGGAATCCATAATCGTAATACCTGGAGGGTTACAATACAATGCTGGTAAGAGAGAGGGACAAACACCTAGAGAAACACCTTTGTGGTATGGCAGGGTTAACTGACGCCCTAGCCACTTCAATGTATAGAATATACACACTATCCCGGTTTTGACATCAGTCCGTAGCTGTTGGGCATCCCTACCATCCATGAATCCGCCCCTTGAGTGCAAGGAAACACACAACAACACGAAATAATAGAAGTGAAAGTGTGGCATTCCGAATAAAACACTATGGTGTGGCATTCCGAATAGAACTCATTTGCAACCATTAGATCTCTCCAACCGATCTAGACCATACAGTTGGAAAACTCTCGGAGAGCACATGATCATGACATGGTTCAGATATGCGTGGCGAGGTTCAATTCGATACACCCATCCCCATAACAACTCATTACCATTTTTCTTTGATACCTTACGTGCATATCCTTGGAAATCGAGTAGTGAGTGAAGATGGGAAGACACAATTTTATGTTCGACTAAACCTGAAATTACAATGTGTGAGAATAACCATTAAACACTATTACAAAGACGAGATATGTAAGGTCTCGTCTGTTCAATAGTGTTAACAAAGACTTATCATACCAATTATGCGACCGAGTTTTCGATGAGGCTTCTTATGCCTTAAAGGCCTCAAGTATGGTATTAATGGTTATTCTCACACATTGTAATTTCAGGTTTAGTCGAACATAAAATTGCCTTCCCATCTTCACTCACTACTCTATTTCCCCAAATATATATATATATATGAGGTGGGGTCCTAAAGTATAAATTATGATGAAACATAATTCACACTGATGAAACATAATTCAATATTTGAAGGATTGAAAATTATGTCTTCCCATCTTCACTCACTGCTCTATTTCCATATATTTCTATATATATATATAAAAGGTGGGGTCTTATGGTATAAATTGCGATGAAAATTAATTTAAGATGTGAAAGATTGAAGATACAATCATAAGTTAGAAAAATTATACATATGTTGAGAACGAGACAATAAGGTGCAAGGGTTATATATAATGTTAGAAACAAAATGCAAAAAGCTTACATATTTTTGTGGTAAATATAATAAAAGAACATCAAAATGGATAATGGGTAGTAAGGTGCAAGTCTTATATATAAGGTTAGAAACAAAATGCAATAAGCTTATATATTTTTGTGGTAAATATAATAATAGAATATCAAAATGGATAATGGGTAGTATACAGATAAAAAAATATAAAGCATCAATTTTCTTGGAAAAAGGATGTGGGGAAGGATACTTCAAGTATGTTAGGTATTCAAGACAAAAGTTAAATCTTTGGGAATAAAAGGAAAGTTTACTAAATCAAGTGTATATTGATGGAAGTTATTGATTATTAAAAGAGCAAGAATAATGTATAGCAAAGTAGTGTCAAGAGTTGATAAAACATTACCAAGGGGGTTATTCTACACAGGGAGATGTAATATCAATGGCGATAGAATAGCAAAGATTAATGGTAAGAATAATGAGATCACTTCTAGTGGTTTGCACACAACATTAGAGCTAATTACAGTTTAGAAGTAGAAAAATATGTAACCGTTTGTTCGAATCATCCAACAATTTATAGTAACATGTCAAGAAACGTTTTTCTCATAATTATATATATATAGACATCCGTACACATGAAGTTGATACCCTATCATTTTATTCTAACATTTACCTTAAATAGTAGATTCAAAACTATATTACATAAAGGTAAGGAATAAATTATCTAGGCATATCCTTTATTTATCCTTTAACTCCTTTGAATGACTTTATAGAAAAGAAATCTGATAGTTTAGGTCCAGTCTCGGTTCTCCTACATTTGTCCCTATGCCGTTTCAATTGTTGAATCTTCGTAATGAGGTACATCTTCTAACTACTTTATTTCATAAAGAGTCAATGTAGCATAGGTAAAAAGATCATGTTAAAGGATAAAGATATTTAACTATTTCTCAGGCCGCTGACTATGGCTACACTCTATTAAGGTTCTTGGACCTGTTGCAAAATACCATATATTATAGTTTATACTTATATGTTCTTCAATTTATAATATGAAATGAAGCTCTAGAATAGTTCAGCGACAATATTAATATTATGTGTTTGTTTTTTTTCATGAACTTTGGAATGGCATTTTTTATTCCAATTGTGGCATGCCAAGTGTGTTTGTCCACAACTCGAGGTGCAAATCTTGGACAGTTTGACCATTCCAATTCCACCAGGTCATGGTGATGGCGTGATAGTCACATGGTTGACGGTACAATGGAGCTGTGGATGGTAAGGATTTTTTTCGAAGATCCAATAGTTGCGGCTCACTGGAGTAACCCAATTCTTTCACATTCTCTCCTTTGATGCCTGATTTGGTCTACAGATCATTCTCAAGGTATCACACCGAAATTTGTTACCACAAACACTTTGTAGCCTTCTTGCAACTGGTCCTTACCACTTAATTTTGGTGTTGCATGTATCTTCTCTGAACCTTCGTGAAGCTTTTACAGACATGTCACGTAAGGGTTTTTCAATTGACATATGTAATATATGCTCTCCGCCTTCGAGTTTTATTTATTCCTTTGTGGATTACTTCTAATCCCTCGTACACATTCCAGGTATAGTAATGTGAGGCTAATAATCCCTCGTACACATTCCAGGTATAGTAATGTGAGGCTAATATTGTGGTGCTAATGCTAAGTCTGGTACCTATAGGGCTTCTATCGGTAAAAGGTAAGTACCCGCCAATTTTGACAATTTTTGACAGGAGTAGGGTTTCTCTAGCTTTGTAGATTGATTATGAGTTGAACCATTACTAATTTCTTGGCTTTTCAATTCGAGGGTTTTTATGGCTCCTCGTAATGTCCTTCACCATGTGGAAATGACCACAATAAGTGGAGAAGTCACTTCTTCCTATAATGTCCTTCACCACCCGAAAAACCACAATAACGGGAGAAGTCACTTCTTCCTATAGGTGATTGTGGCATGTTAGTTTGTGGCATGTCAGTTGTGGGTTTTTGGTGTGTTTGTGTGTATGATTATCCTCAAACCAAATCCAAGGCTGAAGGAATATTGAACATTACAATATCACTACGAAATATATATGATTTTTAGTGTTTTCTATATCATTGTTAACTTATTTATTTCAAGTTATAACTTGATTTAATATTAAGTTAATGCTTTCACTTCTTTTCTGCAAATTCTAGGGTTTCTTCTACATAACCATATATGCTTGGATTTGTGAGAGGGGGCTCCAACTCCTCCTTTAGCAAAAAAAATTTTGGGACTTCACACCGACTATGGATCTACTAGTATTTTTCATCCATTTCCTCATTTTCAACATCCCTTTCATAGAGAAACTAGATGAAGTGAGGTTTCCAATTTGGCAGCAATCCCTCCACTAGGTGCACCATGGAAAGTTTGAAATCTAGGTCATTCCGTGCCAAAAGAAGTGCAAGATCTAAACTACGAGATTAAATCTAGTAGGATAGGAGAATATATCAAATATATGGAAGATCACACATTGACATCCAAATTTAATATATTATGGCCATCTAAAAAGGATTTCAGTAGGTGGTTCTAAAATAAATTGAACCCTTAGGGTCAAATAGAGTTAGAGTAAGGGACCTAGTGTTTGTTTATAGTCATTTTCTCTAACTTGGAAGATAGATTGTGGGTTTTTAAAGCAAGTTCATATTTTTTTCGACAATGGAGTACTCTTCATGTCATTTTGGAAGCAACAATATAATCGAGAGAAGGAGGATTTCCTTGCAGCCTCAATGTGAATATGTTTTTTTTCTCTTCCCAAGGAACATTGGGAGGAGGAAACTGTTGAGGATATTAGCAATGCCACAACTTTATCAATTTATTGGAGGTTACCAAGAGATGGAGGTACACTTCATATGCATGGATCTATTTTTACACGAATGTCTCCTGCTCTCTTCCAACTTCCATCAATATTCATTATCATGATACTGTTTGGAGGGAGTCTCTAGATTATGAACAAGTCTAGTTTAGATGTAGACATTGTCATGAATATGGGCATCCTTTTAGGGACCATTCGATGAATATCAAGGAACCATTTGAAAAAAAAATCCTTCCAAAAAAGATCTAGTTGATATGGGAAAAGTGTCCCAAAGAAGAAGAAATTTGAGTCCCGAGGGTACCTCAGACTTTAACTAGATGTTTAGATCTGAAAATATGATTGGGCCTCTCTCCTCTCTATCAGATACTTCAAAACAAGTCAACATTCAATAAAGCATGCAATCAGAATAAGGTGAATCACATAACCCTATAGACGACATGAAAGAGTCTGTCGAAGAGCCCCAAAAAAATCCATTACCACAAGAAATGGTTAACTCTCTTTACGCAGAAACTAAAGTGGAAGCACTACTAGAAGGTATGGATCTCAATGACCCATGACTAATATACATTGCAATAAGATGGGATTTAAAATATGAGAAGGAAATTCTAGATCACGATGCTAAGATCATGTAGAAGGCTTATCATTGAAATAATCAATTTGACATGGGTTCCTCATAGTTTGGTCTTGGGGTTCAAACAATGAATTTCAAGGTGGTCTCAACAAAAGAGAAGGAATCCAAAAAATGAAGCTAATGGATTTCCACCTTGAAGTCGCGAATTATGTAAAGAATTCTCTATATTATTATGGTTAGTGTAGTTATTTTCTAAATGTCTATTATTATTATGTCGCAAGTATTTCCTAAATTTTAGTCTTTTTTGGAAATTCAAGCTATATGTAACTTTTTCTTATTGTTGACACCTAATCATTAGGATTGGGTGAATGTAATTAATGTAAAAAAATAATAAGAAATATGAATAGTCATTGGGAGATGAAGTGAACAGTCTCTCCCTCATGTATATAATAAAGACCAATCTGAAGGAATAAGATACGAAATGATTTGTTTGAGTTATTGCCTAGCCTAACATAATATCAGAGCAAGCTCCCAAAATTCGTCTGTATGTAACTCCTAGTGTCTGAGTGTTAGTTTTCTACCTATATTTTGCTTGGTTGCCTGAAGCTTGCTCCAGGCAGTGTCATATATGTTTTTCTAATATTGTATTCATTTTTAAGTCTACGCCCTCTGCCATATGTGTTTTTTCAAGTGAATGCTGAACGTTGATGTGTATGGTATCATTTTAAAATGAATGGTGGGTCTAGTGTGTGAAACATTGTCTATACACTGAATAGAAACTTTTGAAGACACCCATGGCTCTAAAAATCACCGCAATGGAATGCCTTCCAAAATAAGAGTATCTGGACATTGCATCATATTCCTCATACTATACTGTCAACTTCTTGTTGCATCATATTGCTCATACCATACCCAACTCATTTTCATCTTCTAGAATTCATCCTCCGCAGAAATCTGCAGCTTCAAACCCTCGATAAATTACCCATTGTTGCGTCATTGTAGCTTGTTGTGGGTGCTAAGAAGTGTTGCCACTAAGGAACTATTGAGAGTGCCATTGTGAGTGTGATGTTGAAGTGTGAGGGAGTGTTGTTGCTGCGAGAGTGGAAATGTATCAGAACACTGATGATATATACCTCTATTGGAGTGCAGTTGGTGTCAGAACGTTGTGGTATGGAGTGTTGTGAATGCTATCTTCCATCAGAACTGTATGGTATCACACTGATGATATATATACCTCTGTTCACTAGTTTTTTTGTTGTTTTTGGAAGTTTGGAGATTTGGTATGCTGTGTGAAGGACCACCATATGCTCCATATTGGAACGTGATGGTATTCATGTACTCTTTGCATTGGGTTTTACCCTATCATTGGAGTTGATCCTCGATGCGTTTCAAATGAGTATTGACTAGAATATTGACATAAAAGATATCCTTGCTGGCGAATTGTATGTATAGCTGAGAGGGAAGCTGAATGCAAAAGCTTAAAGCTAAATGTGGAAGTTTGGTAAAACATTTATTTGTTGTCGTCTCCCTCATTTATATACCTCTGTTGAATGCGTTGTAATGCTTTTCGTATTTACATTGTCTAGTTTAGAGCATTGTCCAGTTGAACGTGCTATACAGTGTTATGTATTTACCTCGACATCTATTAGGCTGCTTCGAATATATTTAGGCTGTCATATCAGAATTATATTTTTTCCAATTAGGAGTAAAATTTTGTAGCAGAAGTTTTTGTTATAGTATGCATTCAATCATATCCATTGTGGGAATAGTTCTCACTGGCAAAGAGAACTATCCTGAGTGGTCCCGGATAATAAAACACACCCTCATTTTCAATGGGTTGTGGAAAGAAGTGTGCATTGGAGACGGAGACAAAGAGCCAGAAAAACCTAACTCAGACAAAGAGCTTGCCATTTGGGAAAATAAGAACAACAAAGCTTATGCATTAATCACAACATCTGTAAATGAAGAGGTAAGTCACCATATTTTGCCATTTTGAACTGCTTTTGAAACCTTACAAAAGCTGAAAGAACTCTATGACTCACATTTTTCAACTAATGTTTTTCAACTCATGATTAAACTCTTCACTCTTGAATTGCAAAATAATGATCCTCTTGCTCTTGCATCCGAAGTAAAATCTATAATGCATGATATCAAATCCACTAAGGTTGAATTGAATATTCATCTTATCACTTTTCTCAATGCACTTTATCCTACTTACTCCAATTTTCTTGAGTTATTGCAAGAAAATGGAAATCTCAAACATATTACCTTTGACTCTCTCATGAAAAAATTTGTTGAAAGAGAGAAAGCTTTAGGAAAGAAGACAACCCCTGAATCTTCTGAAGAGGTTGTGTGCCTTGGTCATAAAGAAAAGAATCTTGCTCAAGATTCTTCTAGAGGAAGAGGTAGTCAAAAAGGAAGAGGAAGATATTTCAGAGGTTAGGGGGTAGACAATCTCAAGGAGAAAAGGCAGATTTTCACTACATATGCTGCAAAAGAAATGGATCACATGATGGCTCTACATGTAAAATACCTTGGGAAAAATTGAGCAGCAAAGAAATCAACCCAAAGGTAAAACTAATGACACAGAAAAAGGTAAAGCACCTAAATCTGCTCATTATGTGGTGGTACAATGTAATATTGGAGTAAATGAAGATTTATTTAATGCTTCACTTGCTTCTTGGAAAAATGATTGGTTGCTTAACTCAGGAGCAACTTGCCACATGACTCATAGAAAGATTTTTTTGAAGAATTTACTGATAATGTTGATGGAGCAGTATACTTTGCAGACCAATAAAAAATCAAGCCATCAAGGCTTGGCACAATCAGGCTTAAATTGCATGGTCTTCCAGACTTTCTTCTACATCATGTTCTATATCTCCCACACCTGAAGAGAAACTTGTTTCCGTGGTCCACATCCACCAGCAAGATCACTCCATTCATATGTTTGATGGAAAGCTTGAGGTGAGAAAAGCATCTGACCACTCACTTTTCATGAGGGGAATATAAGCAGAAAGACTTCTCAAGCTGCAAGGAACTTCTACTCGTGCACAAAATTTCTCATACAATTCTCATTATGAAGGTAATCTTCCATCAAGTTTATTATGGCATGCTACATTTGGATATTTGAACTATGACAGCCCTCACTTGCTGAAGAAAAATGGTGTTGCTGGTTTGCCTACAATTCCTAGGAAATTTAAGCAATGTGATGCATGCATTCTAGGAAAGCATAACAAATAGTCTTTTCATGATTCACATTCAAGAGCACATAGAAAAATTGAACTAATTCATTCAGATTTATGTGCTACAATGCTTGTTCCTTCTACAAATGGAAATAAATATATGATGACATTTATTGATGACTACACCAGAATGTGTTGAGTTTATTTATTGAAGAACAAATATGATGCTTTTTAAACATTCAAGAACTTTCATAAATGGATTGAAAATGATGCACAATCTCATATTGGGTCTATTCACACTAATAATGGAGAAGAATGCACATCAAATGAATTTGAAAACTATCTTTGCCAACATGGTATCAAACATCAAACAACTATGCCTTATAATCCCCAACAGAATGGTGTAGCTAAAAGAATGAATAGGACAATCTTAAATATGTTACGCTCCATGCTCCTCTTCAAAAATGTAAAAATAATGTTTTGGGTTGATGTTGTTCTATGTGCTGCATATATAAAGAATATATGTCCATCTAATTCTATTAGAAACAAGACTCCATATGAAATGTGGTATGGACACATTCCTTCGGTAAAGCATCTCACGGTCTTTGGTTCCACCTATTATGCCTTAATACCAAAGGTACATAGAAATAAAATTGGTGCAAGAAGTCATAAGTGTATCTTCCTGGGGTATTCAAACACCTCCAAAGCATAATGTCTCTATGATGAGACCAATAAAAAGTTTGTTGTATCTAGAGATGTAATTTTTCTTGAATCATCCAAAACTGACAATGTTGTTGAGTAGCAACTTCATCGCTTGGATAGATTCGCAAATGCAAAATCATTTCAAGAATTTGATAATCGAATTCCACATCTTGAAGGGGGGATTCCTATAGTAGATCAACATGTGGAATCTTCTTCTGAAGGACCCTCTCCTGGCATGAAACTCCAACAACGGATGATGCTTTAAGTGATGTGATTGATAGAATTAGGGGACTCAATATTGATTCAGTCCCAACTCAATCAATGGAGCAACCTGGACCATCTCAGAAAGGTCCTCCAAAGAGGTTGATAAAGACACTTGAAATTGTTCATCCTGATGAGATTGGAAAGGCAAGAACTAGAAATTCAAACCGGAAAAATGGAGGTGATGTAGATGACTCTAATTCACCTATTGATATGGATGTTTCTTATGATTGTGAAATGAATTTGTCTATAGATTTTGAACCAAATTCCTTCAAAGAAGCTGCCTTTCATGATGAATGTAAAAAATAAATGAAAAAGGAGTATGATGCCCTCATAAAGAATGGCACTTGGAAGTTGGTTGATCCTCCATTAGGAACCAAACCAATTGGCTGCAAGTGGGTCCACAAGAATAAGTATAAAGTTGATGGCTCACTTGACAAGCACAAATCTAGACTTGTGACAAAAGGTTTTGCACAAAAGGAAGGGGTCAATTATGAGGAGACCTTTGCCCCCGCAGCAAAATGGGCTACCATTTGGACACTCTTTTCCCTAGTAGCTCATAACGGTTGGAAAGTCTATCAAATGGATGTAAAAACTGCTTTCTTGAATGGACATCTAAAAGAGAATGTTTTTATGTCCTAGCCTGAAGGATTTTCTATGAAAGGACATGAACATAACGTATGCAAACTTGTGAAGTCCTTGTATGGCCTCAAACAAGTACCACTAGCCTGGTATGAAAAACTAACTGAGCATCTTCTGGAACTCAATTTCAAACATTATGATCTTGATGATGCAACTTTATTTGTCAAGAAAGTTGGCAAAACAATTGTATATATTATTGTATATGTAGATGATCTTTTGATGACAGGGAATAATGAAAGCTACATTTCACCCATAAAGAAGGAATTGGGGGAAAGTTTTGAAATGACTGATTTAGGCTATGTTCATTACTATCTTGGTATTGAAGTAACTCAACATCCAAAGTCCATATTTCTTTCTCAAAAGAAGTACATTGGAGATCTGTTGAACAGATTTGGCATGACAAAATGCAATCCTCTTACTACTCGAATGCAACAAAACTTAAAGCTCACATCTATTGAAGGAAAAGAATTTGAGGATGCAACAAAGTATAGATAGCTTGTAGGAAGTCTCAAATAGCTAACTACTACCAAACCAAACATTTCATGTGCTGGAATCCTCTTCAGGTTTATGCAAAAGCCTTGTGGGGGACATTGGTCTGCTGCAAAAAGAGTTCTAAGGTGCTTGAAGGGAACCCAAGACTTTGGAATCAAGTATACACAAGTGGACAACTTCAGCTTGATTGGATACTCCGATTCAGACTTTGATGGAGACAAAGAAACTGGGGTATCTACTTCAGGATATGCTATGAGTCTTGGATCAAGAGCTGTCTCCTAGAGATCATGTAAACGATCAGTTCCAACAAATTCCACAACAGAAGCAGAATACGTGGCAGTAGATGAAGCAACAAAACAAATATTGTGGCTCAGGAAAATTCTTGAATATTTGCAAGTAAAACACATACAATCAACTCCACTCATGATTGACAATACCTCTACAATAAAGTTGGCCAAGAACCCAAAGTTCCATGATCGAGCGAAGCACATGAATACCAAATATCGTCTGATTCGACATCATGTTGAGGCCAAAACAATCCATCTCCGTCATTGTTCCACTAATGAGCAAATTGCAAACATCTTCACCAAAGCGCTTGGAAGAGAAAAGCTTGAA
>APFE030522845.1:2775-39717 GCA_000404065.3 Pinus taeda | reverse complement strand
AAATAACTTTTTTAATTATGAGGGTTGGAATTTCAAAAATAAGTTATTTATCAATAGTTTACACATGTCTTTGGCCAGATTTTTAATATAAGTAAGAATTTTGACTGTTTTGAAATATTTTAAACTGTATTTAATAGGCAAATCACCCCATAACAAGCAAATTACCTATCAAATTTCATCATCCCTAAGTGAGGAACTGATTTAAAATATCTCCATTTCCTTTTAAGTCTGATGTTTTGTTCATCGCTTTCAACATCGACTGAGTAAAATCCCGGAGTTAAAATAATGATAAGATCCCAAACGGGCCAGAACTGCCTTACTGGAGAGTATAGCGGCATATGATGACTTAAACCGTACTAAAGAAAACGATCTTGGAGTTTAGAAAAAGACCAACGAGTTGTAGGTGTCCATAATGTGTACCAAGCTTGTATTAAAATGGTATAATTAGGATTTTAGTGTTATCATGAAATGGGGTGAATAACAAATCAGAAATGATGGTCTGGAACATGTCTAAGCCTATGATGCAATCGACATTCTTAACAAGTCTGTTAAGGTATGAGAAAAGTAAAGGAGGCGTTTAATTTTGACAGAGTCAACTAAATAGTTTTATCGTATACCATAATTTTTTGTCCGGATCCTTTGATTTGCTCCCAAGGTGTTCATGCTGATGATAAAGGGCAGAAAATTAAAACAAAATACCTGCAAAAGTGCAAAAGTTCTGATTCAGTGAGTCAGTCATTTTACATTTTTTCTTTTCTTTTCTTTTTCTTGTCCATAATTATTAATTTGATCTTGAGATAAAATAGCACACAGCAAATTCTAATATATTCTATTATTATGAACCGGGAAATTTACACACATATTTATACAAGCAATAGTCTCAAGATATGAATTCTATCTTAGACGTACAATAGTGTGGTTGAGAGACTCTCAACCACACACTAAACTAGGAAAAACTATATTCTAGCTAATTCCTATTATGTAGGAACAAACTCCTCAAATGAAGAATTACAACACAAGTAGGAATTAATTATTTCTAACTTCCCCCTTAATGACTACTTGTCATGATAGTGATTCACATACATGATTTTGTCGACCGTTATCACTGCATATACGTACCTACAAATCCACCACCATCGGGCAAATTGCATATGCAGAACTTCCAAAACAAAGAGAGATTAGTGCCTTTCTAAGCCAAATATTCATGTCTAAATAACAATCGCAAAGAGTGGCACTGATTGCGCCTTTCGAGGCAACCGTGAGATAGAAAAGTACGCTGACCCTCTTGTGCTCAGACACACCAATATCTGAGACTGTGAGCTAGGTGTTATTGCAGTCCACCTGCTCCTACGAGCACCAAGCTCCCATGTACATGTTAGTCACTCAGGCAATATGTCACCACCGGGCAAATCCGGAACTTAACTGTGCCACCTCCGAGCAAGTCTGATCTACCACTGCTGGGCAAATCCAGAACTTAAATGTGCCACCTCTGGGCAAATCTTGTAGCCACTAAGACTCTATAGATGGTTTCTGGCTCACCACCAACCAGCGACAAAGGGAATCCATTACAAAGTCGTTTTAAGATCGCCATGAACTTTCAAATACCTTGAAAAGTCTTACATTTCATTCAACATTCAAGAGTTTCTGGGTACATACAATGACCATTGCAACAACTAGACTTGCTTATAACATGTTAAGGAGTCTATTCCACAAACCAAACTAACTTAAACAAACATCTATTTTGTTTTCCACCATAAATGTTGTCATTGCTGCTTTGCCTCATCTGTTCATTGTTCACATCTTGGGTATCCTTTTTTGTTCAAATAACTTCTTGTTACTCCATGCTTAACCTGTCATTCGTTAGAGTTGCAATTTCTAACAAAATAACTTTGCCTACATTGAGTTAGCTAAGCTCAATAAGCCTCAATAATATTTAAACATGATTCCAAGAAAATACAACATAAACTCTTCAAATTTAATTTCTCTACCTCTGCTCAAAGATGATTATTTCCCAAACATAGCAGCAACTATTTAGAGTTTGGAACACTGCTCGTTCTACGAAATGCCAGATTTGTGCCTAGCTTCCATCGCCATCAAGGTAACTGCCATCGTTGCCATGGCTTTGACAAAGCCAAGTATCTTCCTTCATCATCTACTTAGGAGTGGACTGTCGGCCGTCCAATCTCCAAAACAGTAACACATTCGCTCAACTCCCACTTGGCTCATCAAGACAAATATTATGCCAATAATATTTGCGATACCATAATAGAAATCGCTGAAACACACACAATTACTGAACAACACGACTCATGATAATTTCTTGACAGCAACAACACAGCCATCATTAAGAACGGTAGTCCCAGAACTCGCACACGAAATGTAAAGACGGGGAGAGATGGATAGTCTTTCATAGGCACCACTAATGCCATCTCTTCAATCAGCGATTGTTCTTCCTTTAACACCACTTGCTCCATGTTCTCAAATGCACTTTTAGCAATGGATTCCGTTTCATCATCAGTGACAGCTGTAAATATCATAAACACACTTCTCCAGCCAGATTTGATGCTCCCAACCTTCGATTTGATCATGAAGTCGTCTTAGCGAGTCAATTTCATACATAGCAATCTTCTCATCATGGTGGCTTCCCGTAGAGATAAAGTGATGTGAAAAAATTGACCATTTTAGCCCAAACATGTATATCCGGGTCATGTTGTAGTAACTTATCTTAACAAATTTTTTCAGGCTAATTATGTACATCCACTTTCTGGTCTCCATTACGCGCATCCATTTTACCTTCCTGTCACAGGTAATGCAATGAAGTGCAATAATGATCTGAATATAACACAATGCAGGAGCTATAAAAATCTTCACATACGTCCAATAGAGCGTAAGGCAAATTTGCAACATTAAATGTCTCAATCTGAGGGTAAATTCTATTGGGAAAGCCGCTATAACACATTGCTTTATATTGACGAGATCCACTCCAATTCATTAAAATCAACAATTCAACCACAAATATAGATATAGAGATGCAGATTTCCTATGCCTTCCTTGTTCTTAAGGTCATCTGAAGCAGCGGTAAATTACTAGTCAGCTTAGCCTTGACCCAAATCCAAGAAAGTGCCCAGGTCGAGACTGGACCTAAAAGGGGATCCATTCATGGTGGCTCTATTAGAAAGCAAAAAATAGAAAAACATCGCAAAACCTGTGAAATCGATCAGACTCGATAAAACACTATTAGATTTGAGCAGTCGGGCGCAGGGAAAATGTTTGTCGAGCAGGTCTATGACGTCCCTCTTCTCACACATCTGGGATGAGCACCACTGGCCGCAACCTCTTCTCATCACCAACCAGGATGCTATGAGCATGGGTGCACTTATCCATGCAACTCATAAACTTGAGTCACATTGTGGCTCCTCTCTGCACACTTGTTCTGCTCATCTAGTGCTTCAAACAAGGGCTTCACAAAAATAGAAACCAAAGATCCACTATAATCCTGCAGATCTCAAGATCTCAACCACCTGCCAACAATCTAATCAACGGTCCTCTTCGACCCTGCAAATCTCGTGATCTCAGCTACTTGCGTGTAGGCAGCAAAAAACATGTTCCAATAGCACAACTAGTATTTCACTCTTCAACTGGCAGACAAACTACGAATCCGTTGGTAGACGCACCACGAATTCACTGAGTAGAGGCATAGATCTGATACACAGATCCAAAAATTTCAATACCCTTTCAATGTTGATCACACTTTGTATATCACATGGCAGGTCGACTCTCCACGCAAGTTGTTAACCCAATCCATAGATATTTTCACGCATGCATCTCTTAAAAACACTCACACAGCTTCATGCTGTGCAACTTGATCTTGACATAACATGATGGCTCCAGTGCCCAACCTCCACGCAACTGACTCGATAGCGACCCTGGATCCTTCGATCTCAACACTGACTGCTCGACATACACAATTAGCTCCACATAGGTAGTTCTTGAGCGTATAAAAAATACTTAGCGTGCCAGAATTGGCTTTCCACCGTCGACTGATATAATTGACAAAATCAATCACAAGATCCCAAATCGGCAGCCACACCAGGATTCATTGTCTCGGCTCTACACTGAGGTGGAACTCACACAATAGAGACCAACAGAGTCCACAACTGGATACACAGATCTGTACCCGAGATCAGATGCAATTTGAGGATCAAATTCCCACACAACTCTTACCTAAAGAATCACAGATCCTTCAAAAGAAACCGCAGATTGCTCCAACACCACCATTGTCAACAAACTGCCTCCACAGATCTCGCAACAGCTCATTTAATTGCTACACCTCTACACAGATAAACCACGATCCACCACAAGCACACGTTTGATTTGCTACAGCCTCACGGTCTCCACCTCCACGTAGATCGACCCCCAATCCACCACGAGCACATGATTGATTCGCTGCAGCCTCACGGTCTCCACCTCCAATGCTCTACCTCTCAGCCTCCACAACACGTAGACCGATGAAGCAGACAGATTCATGACATGTCTCTGATTGAAGATGCCACCACGCGACCTTCAACTCAGCGATTCTAGATCCAAGGTTAACAGAGCTCCATCCTGCAGATCCGACCACCATGCAGTTGGTCAAACTCCATAAATGTGATCCGGCGCCTTCATGCAAACAGTAACACACTATCCACCAGGCAGCATGCAAAATCTATCACACCAGGGTTTTCCCTCAACAGATATTTAAATATAGATGGACAAACAAATAGAAGCTAAAACAAAATATATCTTTTATTATATCTTTTATTTGCCTTAGCCCAGGAGGCGCCAAGCCCACAAGGGGCTGTGATACCAAGATAAAATAGCATACAACAAACTCTAATATATTCTATTATTATGAACGAGGAAATTTTCACACATATTTATACAAGCAAGCAATAGTCTCAAGATAGGAATTCTATCTTAGACGTACAGTAGTGTGGTTGAGAGATTCTCTCAACCACACACTAAACTAGGAAAAACTATATTCTAGCTAATTCCTATTATGCAGCAACAAACTCCTCAAATAGAGAATTACAACCATAAACAAGTAGGAATTAATTATTCCTAACTAATTGTGGCTTTGGTACGGGTGCTGGCACCACTAAGGGGAATGACATGTTCTTGCATTAATATGCCACAACAACTGGAGCAGGACCTCTCCGCCCTGAAGATTCGGAAGGTCTACCCTCGCCTTCATAGCATTCAATTAGATGAAGATAATTCTTTAAACTGTGCGCGTAAGCGGGCTCAAGATTACGGATGTCATCGTTATCCAAAACAATCCGTACGCCCACGTGGAAATATGTCCAGGGAAGCCAATCCAACAGTTTTGTTATCCATCGCCATGAATTGTCGTTCAAAACAAATCCAGGAACTTTGGGAACAACATCCCTCTTATTCACCAACCGCAACACTTTCACTCCTAGCTCCTCCGTTCGCAGGGCAAATGCTCTATTCCCTACGCGCGGGCTTGCGAATGCAAACGCAGTCACAGGTATATGCAGTGCCGGAAAATTTGAGTTCAGAAATTTTTTTACATCATATGAGCTTAACGTTGCGAGAGCAGCTCCCAAGCTGTGTCCAGTCAAAGTTACGCTCAAGCTTTCATCCTTGAATTCACCCACCAGTCTTTGAATCTCAGAAATAACAGTAACTCTGGCACATCTTGAATCTTCTCCTTTAGAGATGTAGCAGCTTAAAAATCCTTTCTCTAGTCGGACACCCTTATCTGTTAAACTAGGTGTACTTGATAATCGGCGTCCGAGGACTTTGTTCCTCAAAGGAGCAGTAGTTGGAAATCCGGCTCTGACAATGTTGTCCTTGAAACGACTAAAAGATAATGGAGCAGGAACTAAAATATCTCTAGCATCCTGCGTCCATTGGCGTGTTTCAGTTCCTCTCCACGCTACAACAATATCACGGCGTCCTAGTCTTCGTATCTTTTCAGCGTCTCTGCAGACTGCAATAAAACCAATCCAAACAGATTGCTCTATCGGCCTCCCCAGTGCATCAGTTTCTGCGTACAAATACTTGGTCACTTCATAGTCGGCACTACAGGAGTGACGAGAACTTTCACAGCTCTCAAACAATCTATCAAGGCTGTACTTACAGCCACCTAAGTCATTGGTGGAAAGTTTAATATCAAATGCATCATAGCATAACTCTGCAAAATCACCATACCTTAGTATCTCCTTTTTCAAGACAGGATTCATGGGGTCTAGTAACCCCTTCCAGGTATTCTCTCCCTGAATATCTTTCCACATATCCGCGAGTGCTATATTTTCGTATCTGGTGGGATTCGTCAAATCTTCCTGCAAAAGAGGGCAGCTCGAAGTTGTCGAGGATGAAGGGAGTAGCCTCATCCTTCGTAGTATTGAACGCAGGTGATGTAAGATTCGAAACATAATTTCTGATTTTCTAGGTTTTCAAGTTAAGAGAGGCGGGGCAAGTTAACGACTTTAACAACCGCTTAATCTTTGCAGCTGTAAGCTGGATGTTCAATTATCTGCAACCCAAATCTCAATATGCATTTGCCATACGCGAAATACCATTATATAAGGCAGATCAAAGTGGAAAACCTTGTGTACCGATATGACATAGGAAATCCATTTGCAGCAGCAAGGAGGATAGACTACATGAATTTGACTACGTTAAATTTGAAATGGTCGCATCAGGATGAAAAATCTCACCCTTACTGAACATTGATCGAAAACATTTTGCTTGAACTTGTTGAACTTTCCACCATAAATTGTTCCATCGCAAATATGTCTCATTCAAAATTTCTTCCCACCTGTGCACGTTCCCTGCAAAGCCTTCCATCCGATAACAACATTGATGGGCATCATCTCCCACATAATTGGCAAACAGGTCATAATCCCCTCCAAAACGTAGAACCTATAGACTACGGCATTAGTTTCCAATTACTGGATATATGGATTTTTCTTACCATATGCCTGACCGCCAGAATATTGCGTGAATCACCCTTACGTGTAATACTATGTCACAATCACCACGCCTAATCCACGAACCTTCGTAACATTTTTTCGGCGATGTATCCATCGTCGCCACCTACCCTGCTACTTGTGGGAGATATTCTGGCGGTGATTAATTTGTGAGTACGACTTCTACGGTGAGGAAATACCTATTCTTATATATTAAGTAGATGTTAGACGACTTTAACAGGAGATTCAACAGCTATCAATATATAGTGGCTTATCCATCGATTAATGGCTCGGCAATATATGTCACTAGTTGGATTTAATATATTGGTTGCCAGATTCGACTGACAAGATTGATCAGTTTCTTAATAATATGATACTTATTTTTCAAAATAAGTCTCTGGCTAAAATTAAAAAGGTAGTAAATGAAATCAATTAACTATTTCCATAGTTGCCTATTAATATCCCTTTACCATAATACTTGCAACACTTCCATAATTTTTCATTTCAATTTTACATAAGTAAAACTTTTTATATATATATAGATATATTATAATTTATTATTAATTAAAATGTATTATTTTATTATTTTAATATATATTATTAATTAAAATAATTTAATATAATCTTTTAATATATATTTTTTTTAATACAAAAATAATAATTTTAGATTTAATTATAAAATAAATTAAACAGTAAAAACATCATTACATTTACATCATTCTTTTGCGTAATATTAAACGAGCAAAGTGTGAAGTAAGAAATAGAACTTGGTCAAAGCTTTCCAACAAGTTGTTTCATCATTGAACAGGCCAAGTTGCTGAAGTAAGAAATAGAACCTGGTCAAAGCTTTCCAACAAGTTGTCATCATGAGGTTCTAAGATGGTTTAATTTTTTTTGTATTAATCTTAATAATAGAAGAAAAAAAAATATTAATATGAAAAAATATATATATTTATGTGTATTTAATGTTAATTAGACTAGATGCATCTTAAATATGATTTTATTAAGTATTGAGAGGAATCAAATCTCTTGAGGTGTAAAATTCTCTTTTGATCTTTACACCTAGAGAGATTTGATCCTTCTTTGCACTTGATAGGTGGTCTCTCTATGGTCGTTTGATAAATCCGAGGTTAATATGGATCTAGATTAGTTTTAGTCTTGTCCGACCATAGAAAATTTGTTGAACATCTAATTAATCTTATAATTTTAAATATGCTAATTATGCCAAATTATTATGATCATTTTAGTTGTGCTAAATATTTCCAAGATTTATCTACCATTTTAGATATAAACTTGCTTAGTTACATTAGTTTGTTGCGATGATGGAGATAATCATTAATTTGAATGATGAAAAACAGTAGAATAAAAGTTTGCATGCAAAGTAACAATGTAAAACTATGAAATAATAGAAAATGTGAATAATAAAATTATAGTTAATTACAAATAGTTTTCATTGTAATCAATCTCAAACTATTTTCTTCTAGTGTTCTTATTGTCAAATATTCATATGGATCTTAAGAAAAGGACAACTGAAATCATAGAGCATTCAAATATTTAACTCAAGTTATTGTAGTAAATGTCATACCATGTCTCTCTTGCTCTCCAATATTAATAGTAGATTTCTCTGAACTCAATCATTTTGACTTATGGAGTGTTAAACGACAGACAAGTTTCAATTGTAGTTGTTTTCTATTACCTCGTTTGAATACAAAATGACTAACAATGTTGAGTGATGGAAAATGTGAATAATAAGATTCTACTGAAATACAAATAGTTTACAATTTCAAGAAGCAAAAGTTTCAGCCAAGTGAATATTTTATTTAAGATGAGAATTCAATTTTGTATTTTATTTATGGTTAAATTATTGTAGCATGAAACCAATGCACGTCATTAAAATTTATGTGGTTACACTGAAATCAATGCAGGATGTTAATACAAATACTTTGAAA
This sequence comes from Pinus taeda, assembly GCA_000404065.3. NCBI lineage: Eukaryota > Viridiplantae > Streptophyta > Pinopsida > Pinales > Pinaceae > Pinus > Pinus taeda. Next base: position 30,791 of record APFE030522845.1, on the reverse strand, counting down.
TTAATATATGTCATACTTTTAGTTAGATGAAATCAGAATCCATATCTACATGAAAACCAATGTATCTAGTGCAAGCATTCAAATAACATACAAATAGAATTACAAATCAACATCTACATTGAAATAAATGCATCTAGTGCAAGCACTAAAAAATAATTAGGAATTAGCATCTACACTAAAATCAATGCATGCAATGCAAGAAATAAAATACGACAAGGAATCAACATCTACACTGACATCAATTCATCTATTGCAAACAATGACATAAGATTAGAGATCAACAACTGCACTAAAATCAATGCATCCAATGCAATCAATCAGATAGGATTAGGAATCAACATCTACACTGAAATCAATGCATATATTTTAGTGAATAACATTGTATCTCCGCCCCTCTCTTCCTCTTCCTCTCTCTCTCTCTCTCTCCCCACCATCAATATCTATATTTCATTCCATATCTCCTTCTTTCCTTCTATCTCACCACCACAGACACACATACACACACACACACATTCTATATATCTTTCTATCTCTATGTCTCTCCCTCTCTCTATCCATCTCTCCCAACTCCATCTATATCTCTCGTTGTCTCTCCTCCTTTATCTTTATATCTCAACCCCCAAACATACTCTCTCTCTCTCTCTCTCTCTCTCTCTCTCTCTCCACCTTTACCTTTCTATCTATTTATTATTCGCTCCCTCTCTCTCCCCCTCACTCTCTCCTTCTGTCTCAAGTCCTCTCTCTCTTCCTTCCTCTCTCACCCTTTATCTCACACCCCCTTATGTATCTCACTTCATCTCTCTCTCTCTCTCTCTCTCTCTCAAACTCCATCTCTCCTCCTCCCTCTCTATTTCTCTCTCTCACCTCCTCTCTCTCATCCTTTCTTTCTCTCCCTATATTTTCCCCCCATCACCCTCTCTCTCTCTCTCCCTACCTCCAACATTGTCACTATCTCCCTCTCTATCTCTTTTCCTTTCTCTCAACCTCTTCCACTGTTATCCCTCTCTTTTTCCTCTCTATATCTTTCTCTTCCCCCATCTCTCCCCCTCCCTCTCTCTTTCTCTCTCTCTCATCCTCTCTCTGATCCTTTCTTTCTCTCCCTATATTTTCCTCCCATCTCTCTCTCTCTCTCTCTCTCTCTCTCTCTCTCTCTCTCTTCCATTGCCTCCAACATTCTCACTATCTCTCTCTCTCTCTCTCTCTTCCATTCTTTCTCTCTCTTCCACTGTTATCCCTCTCCTTTTCCTGTATGTGTCTCTCTCTTCCCTCCTTCTCCCCTCTCTCCCTCACTCTCTCTCCATCCCTACCTTGTCGCTCCCTCTCTTTGTCAACATATACCTCTCTATGTCTTTTTTTTTCCTCCCTATCTCCCCTCATTTATTTCCATCTCCCTCTCTCTACCCCCCACTCCCTCCCCCTCTCTGTCTCTCTCCTTTTTTCTCTGTCCCCCCTCCATCCATATGATCTAGAATTGTCACTTTGTTTAACCAACAATATATGTAAGGCCTAATATAGTAATACTTTTAAGGGAGATGATTATTATTATAATATATTGGAATCATAATAATCAATATTATTGACTATTATGCCAATAATGATACGTAAAGAAATAACCTACTAAAGAAACAATATAATGTTAACTTTACATTATAGACACACCAATTTCTTCTTTTGATCAAATTGATAGCTCAGTTCCATTATATTTTACATTTTATATTACATGATATTGTACATGATATTTTACTTTCCATATTAAATTTTACATTTATATATGTTTTAATTTGAATATTAATTAAAAAATGTGAAGTTGATATTTAATTTTGTTTTGCTTTCATTCTATATATATTTCTTGTGATAAATTTTATATTATATTTTACATTTTACATTTTGATTTGAATATAATTAAAACATATGAAGACGGATTTTATTTTATTCTATTTTTTTATATTTTTCTGGACATTTAAAATAGTCTTACATTCTTACATAACACATACACATATCCCCTATGTTCAGCAGTAGAGGATCTTTCGATGCAAAAAATTCCATATATGTTGTGCAAATTCTAGGGTTCTTTTATATCCATATATGCTTGGCTCCGCAAGAGGAGGCTTTGCCCCCTCCATTAGTCATGTTATTTTTCATGTTTATAATGAGTCTAAACCTATATGTATTCCCATTAATCTCAGCACGTTTAACATACTTTTCATACAATGACTTGACAAAGTGGGGTTTTTATTTTCAAAACACATCATCTGATGGGTGCATCATGACAAGCTATAAATCTAGGGCATTGCTAGCTAAAAGTAGTGCAATATCCAAAATACAAGGTTAAATATAGTAAGATCAAAGAATATATCCAATATATGTAGGCTAATGCTTTAATCAACAAATTTATTGGATTATGGCCTTAGAAAGTTTTCATTGGTTCGATTCAAAATCAATGGAACCCAAGGGTCAAATAGAATTGGTGCTAGGTGCAAAGGGATTTTTTGCAGTCATTTTCTCCCTCTTAGAAAACATATCGAGGGTTTTTGAAGGAGGGCTATAATTTTTTAGTGATGCACGACTCTTCATGGGATTTTAGAAGGACAATTTAGTCCCAAGAAGGAGGATGTCCTTACAACAACACTGTGTGTCAATTTGTTTTCTCTCCTCAAAAAACCTTGTGATGAAGAAACCCTTGAAGGAATTGGCAATTCCATCAAAAACTTTTTCATATTGTCAAAGCCTACCAAGAGAGGGAGGTACACTTTATATGCACATATCTATTTTTACATGTGTAAAATTTTTGAATAATATGACACTTATTCACAGAGATTATCCTCATCATGCACTATTTGTGGAATCATGCATAATACATAACCTCCTCTACGTTGATCATCAATTTAGCAGTATTCAGAAATATACACATCCGCACATTGAACCATCAATCACACATATCAACACAGTATGTACCCAAGGAAAGCATAAAGCTGAAAACCCCGCAACTATCTATATATTATATTGATTGAGAACATGTAACAATACATAGTGCAATACTCCTCACAAGTACTTAGTACTATCTCCACCTATTACACACAAACTAGCTCAGATCTGAATCAATCACTGCCTCAAATCTCCTCCGCTGCTTGCCTGCCTCCACTGCGCAATCCTGCATGAGAATAGATGAGAATGGCTTAACCAAACTCGTATTCCCTTGGTTTGTACCATGGAATCCCACACCTGTCAGCAAAATCTAGTGTGTGATACTACATAATCCTCATTGGCATTACTTAATCCATGCACGTGCAAATCTCATTAACAACTATAGTCACAACTGATAGTTGTCTTGCCCTTTCACTCAGCTCTAACACTTGTCTCCATTGAACTGTCCATGCACTAAGTTAACTGATGTATTCCTCAGTTGATTCATGAGTTAATAATTAGTGAATTAATTAATAACTAATTCACGTCACTCATCACTAGTGTATTTGTTACTTAGACTAAATACAACTAGTTCAACTAAGTCAAACTGAACACAACTCCATCAACTCCTCATTCAACTCCACAGAAATCAACCACTGAAGTTCTAACTCAAGTCCTTCATGCAATAGCTCAAGTAACCCATAAGAAACACATATTTCCTTATGGCAGTTGCATGTGCCACATCCGTAGCTCAAACTAAAGTGCTCCAAGAGAATAAGATAATGTTTATAGTCCAAATATTATTAAGAGCTAATAATATTCGATTGTTCTATTTTTAGCCTAGAAGTCTAAAAATAGACTCTGCCCATATGTCTAAAAGTAAAGGTCCATCTATTTTTACCAACTTGACCAATCATCCACAAATAGCATCCTGCAACTCATAGATCATGATCCATATATCTAAAAATAGACTGCGCCAAAAATAGCCTGCGGGACCACTTAGTGAAGGTGACTTCTTTTCACTAAGCTCCATCATCTTGTTGCATTCTCAACACTCCCTCTCAACAAGATATCGATTATATGCAACCCCTATCCTGTCTCTGTGGTATTCGAATTTTCTCCTGGCGAGTGCCTTCGTCAAGATATCAAAATCCTGATCCACCGTGGGAATATATGAAAGTAACATGATTCTCCGCTACACACAATCTCTAATATGATAGTACCTGATGTCGTCCATTGAGCTCCCTACCCAATCTGCATCCTCCTATCTGTACCAAGATCCATATCCCGATGTGCCTCTGTTGAGCCGACACACATGCGACTCCACCAACTGTTGATAAACAATGGCATCCACTACCTCCGCTGAAGTAGCATCCTCCTTCCTCCAACCTCCAGGAAGGAACGTAGTCTTCACATCCATCTGATGAATGTGCCACCCCATATGCTTTACTTTGTAGATCCATCTCGAACCCACCATTGATTTCCCTTTTGATCTTGGGAAAATCTCCCATGCACTGTTTCTAACAATCGAATCATACTCTTCCACCATGGCATCTACCCATGTGGGCTCCTCCACAACTTCCTCGAAATAGGATGGCTTAGTCACGACACATTTGCTCACAAGAGCCATGTATCCAGTGTACCAATCAGGTGACTGTCTCTGTCTATGTTGTGTTGTAGGTGGTCCGACAACCTTCTCTACATCTTGAGCCAGTCGCTCAGCTTCAGTAGTGCGCTTTCGCCCTCTGATGGTTGGCGCTGCATGAGTGGTCTCTTCCACTCCATGAAATTCATCTTGTGGCTGATCCACGTCCTGAAGCTCATCCTTAGGAACTAATAGCTCCTCATCTGAATGCAAGTGTGGCTCCCTCTCAAGCGAACACTTCATGGCTTTCTCCTCCTGAAATTTTATATCCCTTCACACAACAGTCTTGCGACTGTCTAGCAAATACACACGATAGTTGTGGGGTGTATCAGTGTACCCCACAAATATCCCAACCTCTATGGTTGGCTCCAGCTTCTCCCTAGCATCCTTCGTCACATGCATGTAAACAGGAGAACCAAAAATCCTCAAATGGGAAATATCAGGCCTCTTACCAGAATAAGCCTCCTCAGATGTACTCATGCCAAGTATCTTGAGAGGACAACTATTCTGCACATATACTGCAGTATTGCATGCTTCCACCCACAAGTGAAGGGGTAGGCCTTGATCATGCAACATCGCCTGTGTAGCACCACGATCCTTCTGTTTTTCCGCTCAGCAACCCCGTTTTGCTGTGGGTTATGGGGAGCTATGAGCTCTCTTTGAATCCCTTCTATGCTGCAGAAGTCCTTGAACTCGCCAGAGATGAATTCATCACCATTGTTGATCCCAAGAGCCGATTCCTTTTCGACCAGTGCTTTGAACTCACAGAACTTTGAGTATGTCTCGCTCTTCTTTTGCATGAAGAAGATCTAGCACTTTCTAGAGAAATCATCAACAAAGATCACATAGTACCTATGCTTTGCTATCGAAGCTACTGAGAAAGGTCCACACACTTCTGTGTGAATTCTCTCAAGGATCGTTGTGGCGCGACTATCCTTCTCGTGAAAGGTGGCTTTCACAAATTTTCCCAAAGTACACCCCTTGCACTGATATGACTGCGCAAGAGTGCCTTTAGGAAGCCCAGTATAAATCTGCTGTATTATCTTCAACGCTCGATGGTGAAGGTGGCCCAATCTCCGGTGCCACAGCTCGCCATCATCCCGGCTCACCACTCCTTCTGCCTTCCATGCCATTGCTGATCACCCATCTACATGCAACTGATAAAGGTTATTGACTCGAACCCCTATCTTCCGGGCTTCTCGAGTTGTCTTACTGTGCAGGAAAGCCTTTCCCTCGCTGAAAACAACATCATATCCCTTGTCTTATAACATTGCCATAGAGATAAGATTCTTCTTCAATCCTGGAACATGCATCACGTCCTTCAATACGAAGGGTTTACTAGACTCCCTCTCAAAGTAAATGGTATCGATACCGGTCACACTGTATCTACCATCATCGCCCAACTTGATGTGCACTCCAAGATATTTCTCATCTAGATCAGAAAACAAATCTCAATCTCCTGTCATGTGCAAATATGCACCACTGTCCAAGAACCATACCGATCCCATCACACTTGATACCAAGCATGCGATCAGTGAAAAATCCAGCTCAAACTGCGAGGCTAAGGCCTCTCCCACTGCAGATCCAGTAACTTGCTTATTTTTCTTCTTCTGCGGATAATTTGTGGCATAGTGTTGATGCTGGTGATAGTGAAAGCACTTCACCTTGGACATGTCCTGCTTCTTGACTTTCGCACCGGAATGAGAAGCTTTCTTGTTCTTCCCCTTCTTTGCTTTGGTAGCCAAAGCATAATTTTCTTCATCAGATGCCTTTGATGAAGATTTGTCCCTGGTATTGCCTGATTTCCCTTGCACAAGATCTGACCAAGTCTTCCCATCCTGGCAATTCTCTCGACCATTGACAGAGTCCTGATAGGAATGCCAACTCTTCGGAAGACCAAGGAGAGCCAAGCTCACCAAGTCCTCATCATTGACAGTCACCCCCACACTTCCCAGCTCATCCCAACATTGGGTGAACCTCATGAGATACTTGGGCATACTCTCGCCTTTCTCACACTTGTTTCTGAATTTATCCTTGAGTGCCAACTTCCTCTGGTCGCTCTTGCTTTCAAATAGATCTGTCAATGCTTTCCACATCAAGTATGGAGAAGCCTTTCCATGGAGGCTGGACACAATGTGATCCCTCATGCCCTCCAACAGAATCCTTCGACACTTCGCTGTCTTCTTTTGCCAATCCCCGACTTGAGAAGCATCAGTACATTTTGGGACATCCGCATCTATGAACTCCTTCAACCCATTATCATCTAACACTGCTTCCATCCTATCCTTCCATGCAATATAGTTAGAGCTGCCCTCAAGGGCATACTCCAATCGTAATCCGTTGAAAGACATTTCAACTTTGACACCAAGAAAACACTGCTGCAAATTCGAATTCAACCAGCTCAAAACTCAACTGCTTCTGATCTAAAATTCGTGAGAACAAAGTATTTCTCATACAGAGATCGATTGTATGGGCATTCACCGGATATCTCGCCTTCCAAAAGAAGGATGAATCCAGAAGCTACCTGGCCCAATTAGAGACTCTGCCTGAAGAAATAAAATGTAAACACTTTCTGAATAATAGATCTGATGATCAACTATGCTTTGGTATCATGTAGAAATCTCTTCTACAAATCAACCAGCTCTAATACCATGTAGAAACTTTTTCTACAAATCAACCAGCTCTGATACCATGTAGAAACTTTTTCTACAAATCAACTAGCTCTGATACCATGTAGAAATTTTGAATAATATGACACTTATTCACAGCAATTACCCTGATTATACACTATTTGTGCAATCATGCATAATACATAACCTCCTCTACATTGATCATCAATTTTTGCAGTATTAAGAAATAATCGCATGCGCACATTGAAGCATCAATCACACATATCAACATAGTATATCACAGGAAAGAATACAGCTGAAAACCCCCAACTATCTGTATATTATATTGATTGAGAACATGTAACAATACATAGTACAATACTCCTCACAAGTACTCAGTAATATCTCCACCTGTTACACACAAACTAGTTCAGATTTGAATCAATCACAGGTTCAAATTTCCTCCACTGCTTGCCTGCCTCCACTGCGCAATCCCTATTGAGAATAGATGAGAATGGCTGATCCAAACTCTTATTTCCCTTGTGTTGCACTACTCAATCCTCATTGGCAATCTCAATTCAATGATTGTGCAAATATCATGCACACTATAGTCACAACTGATAGTAGTCTCACCCTTTCACCCACCTCTAACACTTGTCTCCACTGAACTGTCCATGCACTGAGTTAACTGTTGTATTCTTTAGTTGATTTATGAGTTAATAATTAGTGAATTAATTAATAATTAATTCACACCACTCATCACTAGTGTATTTGTCAGTTAGACTAAATACAACTAGTTCAACTAAGTCAAACTGAACACAACTCCATCAACTCCTCAATCAACTCCACCAAACTCAATCACTTGAGTTCTAACTGAAGTCCATCATGCAATAGCTCAACTAACCCATAGGAAAAGCGTATTTCCTTTTGGCAGTTGCATGTGCCACATACGTAGCTCGAACTGAAGTGCTGCAAGAGGATAAGATAATGTTTATAGTCCAATATTATTAAGAGCTAATAATATTCGACTGTTCTATTTTTTGACTGGCAGTCTACAAATAGACTCCGCCCATATGTCTAAAAATAGAGGTCCATCTATTTTTACCAACATGACCAATCATCCATAAATAGCATCCTGCAACTCATAGACCATGATCCACATGTCTAAAAATAGACTTTGCGCCAAAAATAGCTTGCAGGCCCACTTAGTGAAGGCGACTTCTTTTCACTAAGCTCCATCATCTTGTTGTATTTTCAACATTAGGCATGGCACCCTTGGAACTTCAAGGGAATTTCTTGAAGGGCACGACCAAACTTGGCACCCTTGGCATCACAAATAAACTATTAGGCGTAGCACCCTTGGAACTTCAAGGGAAGTTCTTGAAGGGCATGACCAAGCTTGGCACCCTTGGAATCATTAAACATAAATTAATTAATAAATATAATCAAGAAATAAAAACTAGGTAAATTTACATCAAGGGTAAATGATGTTAGAAATCGAGGTAATTAAATCAAAAATAAAACTTGGGCTAAGAGGATCATAGGAAGAAATAAAATAGGTTACGTTAAAAACTCTACCCTTCCCATGTTGGAAAATAGTAGGTAGATTATGTAGTTTAATTAGGTAAAAGGGGAAAGAGGGACATAACTGTAAAGATAAAGATTAATCCTAAAATAGTTAAACCTAATTAAGAGTAGAGGATGGTGAATTAAAATAAGATTAATAAAATAAATTTTAGAGAAATGTAGAGAACCTCCATGTGGCAACAACCAACATAAGAATATCCATCTAAGAGATAACTTGAGTTAAATTAGGGAGTAGATAGGGGATCAAATCTTGACTCATTAATTGAGTTTAGTAATGAACACAAATTAAGGAGTAAAAAGGGGGATCAAGAGGCAACTAGGAGAAGAAATAGGAATCTTGTTGAGGTGAGAAAAAATTTAGTTTTAAATTTAAATTTAAGTAAATAATTTTGGAGACCCGTGATGAGAGAGTGACACATGGGTGGTTGAATAATCAAACTACTGAATTATAAAAAAATAATTAATTATGCATGACATGCCAAGTGTCACCTATGAAGACTCCTATAAAAGAAGGGGCAAGCCATGGGGGAACCCTATTGATGGATGGATGTGACTATGTCAGAGTAGTGATTATGAAACTATAGTGAGTTTGGTGAGGTATAGGATTTTAGAGAGGGGACTCTTGAGCCAAGGAGTGCTCTCCTCCACCATCTATTGCATTCCTCCATTGTACAACCCCATTGCAGCTCGGGGGTCCGCGGGGAAGAAGAGTACCCAAGGAGTAGGCTAGGAGGTTAACTGGTGTGTCATCACATTCGGATCAACTACGTCATCATTCACTCTCGGAGGTGACCGGAAACAAGGGAATAATAGTAACAACAAAGCAAGCGGAGTCTCGTCTTCTGGTGAACGGTATATATGTGTTGCAATATTATCTTGTATGATTGCATTATGGTCTTAATTAAATGTATGTAAATGTTATGATATGTTTCCTGAAATGAATTTCAAGAATGTGTTAAATAGTGCTGAATAAATTTGAATTCCCAATGTGTTTCTCTTTTGGTTGTATTTTGCTGTGATTTATTTAAAAAATATATATGTATATATAGTATGGATGTTGGCCCTTATAGTTGTCTCGGACTTTATATTTGAAGAAATCTTTGCTAGGTATGGTACTCCGAGAGAGATAATTTCAGATGGAGGAGCATAGTTCACATCACACATGATAGCAAAGCTTATGGAAAAATATGGGATCAAACATAGGATAACAACCCCATATCATCCTCAGGCAAACGGTTAAGTGAAGAGCACAATAAAAGTATTGGAAAACATTCTCACCATGACCGTGGCAAATCATCGTCGGGATTGGGCTAAAAAACTTCCTGAAGCTCTTTGGGCGTTAGAACATGGCAAAACACGACAAGATTTTCACCAATTGAACTTGTCTATGGAAAATCCCCATTTTTCCTGATAGAATTTGAAATCATTATGCTCATAATGGCTCTAGAAGTTGGATTGGATCTTTCAAAAACCCAGAAACACTGGCTGGAACAACTGAATGAGCTAGATGAAATTCGTTTAATGGTTGTCCAGAGAATTGCTGCCATACAAAAGCAGAGAGAAAAATGGCATGATAAATTTATTTAAAATAAGGTGTTTCACAGAGGGGATTGGGCATTACTATATGATTCCCACTTTAAGTATTTTAAAGGAAATCTTCACTCGCAATGGCTGGGACCATACAAGATTGATGCAGTGTTTGACAAAGGGACTGTCAGATTGGTTACAATCGATGATTCCCATGTTTCTTTCATTGTAAATGGACATCGACTTAGACTCTACTATCGCCCAACCTCTAAAGAAGCCTTCATCAAACATCTCTCTGAAAAATATGGATTGAAAGTTGTTGGTGCAGAAGATACCTCCTCTGCACCCTTGAACTAAAAAAAAAGAAAAAGAAAAAGAAAAAGAAAAAGAAAAAGAAAAAGAAAAAGAAAAAAAGGGGAAAAAGAAAAAGAAAAATATATATATATATATATATATTATATATATATGCTCTTACTACTCACTTGTTGTCTTTTTGCAGGAGCTACTATCAAGGCACAATAGGAGCTGAAAAATTTATTGAGTAATTGGGACAGTCACTCCACTATTATTGATCTTCTTGAGAAATTTTCTCAGTATTGGGTGTTGTTACTCCTTGGGTGTTGTTACTAGTTGTTGCTGTTATTCCTGAAAATTTCTAAGTATTGGGTGCTATTACACCTTGGGTGTTGTTACTCCTCGGTTGCTGTTACTCGTCGGGTGTTATTACTCCTTGGGTGCCATTACTCCTTGGTTGTTGTTACTTGTTGGGTGCTGTTACTCATCGGGCGGTGTTACTCCTCAGTTGTTGTTACTCTATCGATGCTGTTACTCCGCCGACGTTGTTACTCTGCCGATGTTGTTACTTCACCGATGCTATTACTCTGCTGATGTTGTTACTCCATCGTTGCTGTTACTCCGATGTTACTCTGCCAACTGTCAGGTAGGTCGCCAGTTATGTCTCCATTGAATTTTATGGATTTAATTAAATATTCTGTGGACAAGACATTGAAATGCCATGGAAGGTTATTTATAAGTTGGGGGGGGGGTGCTGTCATAATTAAACAACAACATAATTAAAACTGCACTAATGATTGAACCGCTACCATCATTAAAACTTGTGCGATGGTACGCTCCATGATCTCCATCATTATTCCACATAATCATTGGTATGCATCAGGATTTGAAATATGTACCTTTTCATTTAATACACAGTAATTACCATACCATTCACCGCATCCACCATGATTCTCTTCGTTTCCTGAGAAATTACCCACCTTTTTACTGTCGCTCCACCTTATTCATTTTTTACCATGCTGTTACTACATGAAGTTGGTCCCTATCACTCCTCCCAACATCCACTGCATCCAAAGTACTATTACAGTTTCTACAAGATGAGTGGATTGGCTGTGCGTCATGAACGCAAGGATACAACCCTGGTTCGCAGTAATGTAGATGTGTGGCGGGCCTTTGTAGAGGCAGGATGGGATGTTTATTTCAACAGACTGCAGGCGTTCGACGAGGAGATCACGATGGAATTCACAGTGAATTTGGACGAGAATTTCTTGCAGGTTAGAGGATTAGAAATCCCTGTCACAGAGGAGGCTAGTGAAAAAGTCAGTGGGTTAACACAATAGGGGCAGAAGTGGTTCTCAAGGAAGGCTCCGCTTCCCGAGTTCCCAGAATTATTTTTGCATGTTGGAGGAAGCATTGTCCTAAAGGGAAGGGGGTATGACCAAAAATCCTTGCCACATCCATGGGGTGAATTAGCAGGCTTTGTTATCAAATATATAACCTGCGATGGGCAGTTTACCACCTTGTTCAAATACCACTTCAAAATTCTAGCCCACCTTTGATTTCCATGGGCACAAGTTCATTCTATAAACATGCCTTTCTTCTTGATAAAGAGTCTTCAACTTATGGCACAGTCCGCTCAGCACTCACGCCAGGTGCTGGCGGTCCTCACAAATCATGGTCTGGTTCGACTGCTGGTCATGCATGTAGTGACCCAATTGCAAATACCTTGGGCGCAATTCCTCAAGATGACAGAGTAGGAAGTGGCAGTTGTTATAACTGCTAGAGAGGAAGAACCTGAGATATTGGTGGGGCAAGAATCAACATCTCTTGCTGGTACAATAGGAGAGGAAGAAGAGCCCGAGGAAGAACCAACATCTCTTGCTGGTACAATAGGAGAAGAAGGAGAGGAGCCCGAGGAAATAGAGAAAGAAGAAGAGGAACCAGAAGAAATGGAAATGGAAGAGGAAGAAGCGGTTTGTAACACAATCGAGGCTGTCAAACAAGAACCAACCCCAACTGTGGAACCTATTAATGCAGAAATAGAAATGGAAGTGGAAGAAGCAGTTGGTAACACAATCGAGGCTGTCACACAAGAACCAACCCCAACTGTGGAACCGGTTAATACATAAATGGAAGTGGAAGAAGCTGTGAAAACCATTAGTACAGAGATGGAAGTGGAAAAAACTCTGGAACCTATTATTCTAAACATGGAAGTAGAAGTGGAAGAAGTAGTTGGCGACACAGTCGAGGCTATCACACAAGAACCAACCCTGTCTATGGAACCTATTATTGCAAAAATGGAATTCGAGGAGACAATTGGTGATACAGTCGAGGTTGTCACACAAGAACCAGCCTCGCCCATGGAATCTATCGATGGGGATACGAAGGCAATGGATGAAGTTGATGTTGTTTTGCACGAATCAATTTTTATTAATGAAGTGCAAGGAGAGGAAGTTCTGATCAAAGAGCTGGCAAGCGATGCTATTACACCAGGACCAGTACCACTTTCCCAATTAAACGTGGATGTTGAAATGAGTGGGAGTGCTACACAAGGACCACCACCAAGTCAGTTAGGAAAAAAAAATGTGGAAGAGGTGGATCTTGAGGTTGAAGTTGTTCCACAAGAACCAGCATCGACCACAGGACAAGAGACACCACACGAAGAAGGCTTGGCCCAATTGAGGGATGAAGGCGAAGAAGAAAGAAAATTAGAAGTAGTAGGCAGGGCTGGTATCGACAAAGCAGAGGATATTTCCCACTCTCTGTTCTAGGCCACATTGCCAAAAGGAGTGAGGAAGGTCTGTTCCTCCCGAGATTCCACAAAGGAAATTGTTGTTCCTCCCATATTGAAGTACGTCAGCCAGAAGGAGGGCGTAGCCATTGTTGGCTCATTACTTGAGGATTCCGAGTAGGGGCCTGTGGTGAAGTAAAATTATAAGTGCAGACACAAACAAATTCCTCTAGCCTGATACTGGGTCTAGCCACAACTGATTCATTCTATGGGAGATTTACTTAGGTTTGAACCAATTAAGAGGGCCTACCTCTTAGTATGCTTATCCTATTTGATGATTTCCTTTCTTGCTCGCTCCAACTATCTCTTGCTTCCTTCTTCAAACACCTGAAACAAGTAAACAACAACAAACAACAACTGTGATAATAGACAAATTGTAATTCAACCTACTTAATAAGTCGAGAAACATTAAGCCATAATTATGTAAGATGAAAAATCATGTAGGAAATCGATCGATAGTTGCATATATATTGAATCAAGAAGAGATTACAACCATTGTCTTGATGTTGTCATTCTCCTCTGACAAGACCAAGTTCCCACACACTTATGCTAGCATTCCACGATGGCCTCAACAACAATAGTTGTTGGCTTGTTGGGGCCTGACCCAGGTTCAGAGTTAATTATACAAACAATCCCTCTACTACTGGCTCTTTTGGCAACAGCCCGCAGAGTGCAGACTGAAGTCTCACCCAAAGCAGTATGCGGTGATGTTGGAACCAGGTTTCTGCACCCTTGAGATGTCCGAGGGGTTGATTTAGTCCAACTATGAATACTTTTGCGTAGGTTACTTCGTGCACTTCCCTGGCTTGTGAGGCCTTCGTGGCCTAGTTATATTCGTCTTCGCGCAACCCTAACTAGGGGCTATGGCACTTTCATGTTGCTAGAGCAGCGATCTACGCTATTTCCCCAAGTCACACTGCAGATCTACTTAGCTTCTTATAACAGTTAGTTATCTTCGTGTAAATAGATACCTTATATTATATTCACTTATTCAACACATTCATATAAGTTCGCGCAACAAATAAACAATAAACTTGCAATTCATACCCAATATACTTCAATGCATAAAACATGAAAAGATACACAACAATATTGTAAAACTTCTCTTTATTAATGCTTCGATCGGTTACAAACTCAACTTGCCCTGTGCACTCAGCGGTAGGGGTCCGTGCACTAATATGCAGACTACTAGGCCTCTGCGCACTCAACTGCAGAGCCTTTTCCTACTTTATGACCCAAAGACATGACTCTACACTCAGCCTCAATGCTTCCTGCTTAGATCTTCCATTGATTTATTCCCTCCATCCTTTTTCTGTACACTTAGAGCCTCGCTCTATTTATACAATCCCATGGTTCGCGGACCATGGGTAGATCTCTCAAACTGACATTACATTACAAAAAGGATGGTAGACAACCCTCTGACTCATTTACCATCTTCGTGCTACGTGCCCATAAATCACAGAGTCTTTACATTGGACTTAGTCAAAACATGGACTTTAAGCCGCAAAACTTGCCTTGGGGGGATCCCATGCCCAACAGGCCCCCAACACAAACATTGTGGCTCGCCATCGAGTCACTTTGTCAGTGCGGAGATCTTCGCACGGAGACCTCCCAACTCTGCTCGGACTGCTGCATGGTTGACAGCGCACTGAGCGGCTACCTGCTGTATCTCATGTACGTGTTCCTATGTCCCCTGCATTTGCGCAAGCTTGCCTTCAATTGTTGTAGTGATTACGAAGGCCTCGTCGATCCAAGGCTGAACACTCACCTTCAAAACCACTTCTCTATGTCATGCTGCTCTACTTGCTCCTTAAGCGCTTTGTCATGTTGCATATGTGTGAGGGCCACCGTCTGCATGAGTCCCTTTGACATTTTCATACTGCTACTGTAGCTCACGTGCCGCTAATTTTAAGCACTGTTTGCTCGGGTCCTCCTGCAGATTGGTGAGGACCTCGAACGATTCTTCCAACATTTTGGTGCAGTCTCTCACTGCACTGCTGATCTCCTCCATCCCCAATGTAATGGCGTTGGTGCTTTGTTCCCTTACCTCTGGAGGAGTTGAAGGCTGCGCATTCAACCGCAACTCTGGTATCTAAAGGTTCAGATCCAGCTGTACCTTGGCCATTTCTTCTCATTGCTCGCGCACCCTTGTGGCTAATCTCTGGATGTGCGCCCCTGCTGGTGCTTCTACTGGGATGGCCAGCTCAGGGACCATCTGGCAGGCTTCTTAAATTACTTATACCATCTACCTGTTTTAATACACGACCTCGTCACACTGCAATCTCAACTGCTCCATGTTGATCCTCTGTTCACTCAACCCCTGTAGCGCGCGGCGCTCCCTAGCCTGCAGTTCTGCAGTAATTCCATCCTACAGAACATAGAGTGTCTTCTGAGGGAGTGCAACCATGTTGATCCCTATATCTTTCAATGTACTGACTGTAGGCCTTTCAAACTCATTTGCTATAACCAGTGCCCCTTCTGGCAGCACTATTATGTTGGTCGTACGAGCGCGCAACATTTCCTCGGTCGCAGATTTTCCTACTGTGAGGCTGGTCGAGAGAGTACCAGCCTGAGGAGTGCGCACTTGCAACTCCTGAATCCATTTTTGGAGGGCCCCCAACACAATCTGATTCTCCTCGCAAAGTTTTGGAGGGCCTCTACAGTGATGTCGCACACTGTCTCTCCTATATCGCGTAGATCCCCCTCAATAAGGGTGATCAGGTCGATAGATAGCTTAGACACTTTTACCTTCTTGTGTGTCCCCATCTAGATTAGGTGGTCCGTGATGGGGATGGGCTCCTCCAGCCACAAACACCCACCATGCACCAGGCAGAGCAGCTGTCTGATGATGAAGATAGTCACTAGGGTACAATGGTAATGTGGCACCCAGAGCAGGTTCAATAACCCTAACGTTTCGACCCCACGCAACCATTTTCACTACTCTAACTTTTTAACTCCCGCCGGGGTGTGTTTCTTTAGCTTCATGAGGTGTGTGGTTGCCAAGTGAGGGAATTTCTCGTGGTCAACGAGATCCCAGTCTTCGAACTTTAATCTCGGCACCCTTCCTAAGTGCGTTCCTTTCTCTTTCTTCGGTCTCGGCATGCATGGTGATTTAGGGATTTCCGCAACAATCCCGACACTCTCAGGGGCATCTTCTATGGTCATGGAATGTGCGGCTTCTTCGGCGGTCATTTCTGCAATTTCCTTGGCTTCTTTAGATGTTTCCATCTTATTTGTCCAGAAATCTCTCAACCATTCAATCAGGTGCTTAAACAACGCTCTGCACAGGAAAAACAGGTCTCAGCTCGGAATATGCAGAGCACACGATAGCTCAATTCACAAATGACCATGTGTTGTTTGCTGGGTAGTCCTTTGCAATTTATAGTGCCTTTTGAATTTTAATTCGACTGTTCCCCCCAAATCTAGTCCATTAATGCTCCCTTGGCGGCCAATTTTCCCAAATCTTGCCCATAAATCTCATCTTAAATGCCTGTTGCCAGCTCCATTTGGTCTCAAGTCAAGCATCAAATCATGAATAGTGACTAAAATGGTCACTTTCCAACCAACCCATGTGGCAACACAGCCCCCCTTGCATGGTGGTGGGCCTTGTGACACTTTGCTCTTGCGCACAGCCCCGACATTGCGTAGCTCTCAGGTAAAGTAGTTTATAGTCTCGCGCCTCCTTTCAACTGCCTAGAGCACTAAGACTGGACTTCCCATGGCTAGTCAGGTGGCCGTGCCACCTGTATAGGGTTTCAACCGGTCATCTATCACTTTTCCTGGAATAAATATGCCTTTTATTTTTACTATCTGCGTCGCACACTTTACAATCTGCATCGCACCAACATGGATGCTCCCTCTAGTAATATACGGTCTAATCTAAGGCATCAAGCTGATCAACTCTTGGTGGTAGTCCCCAAATTCATCAACGTAATCATGCGCACCCTGCTTTATCACCCTAATTTTTTTCGAGAAAATCCTTCTTTATTTCTTCCTCAAGCTTCTTGACTTCCGGTTCTACCAGATCTCTTTTCTCCCTTAACCACACTCTTTCTTTCATGAGTTCTTGGAGCGTAAGATCACCCTGTCAAATTTCTTCCTCAGGTCCCAAGTTTTCTTCTTTGTTTAGCTGCACTATCCCTTCTTCCAAGGCTCTACGAACCGTCATATCTACCAGCGTTGCTATGCGCAGACTAGGCATATTATACTCTATTGGGACTACAATGTTTGCTCCATAGGCCTGCCGAAAAGGTGTCTATCCCATTAGTTTCTTACACGTTGTCCTATAAGCCCATAGAACTGCTGGTACGTGCAGGTCCCAATCACTTCGTTGCACATTATATACCCTGTTCAGTGCTTCACACCCTTTATTAAAGGCTTCTGCATGGGTAACCTTCTGCACACTCATTCTTTCCACACTTCGTCGGTCCAACTAGAGGGACCATTCACGCAATTGCCTCGCCAACACATGCTTATTGACCATGTTCCCGAACGCGAAGTCCAAGTGCATCCACGTAGGTTGTTTACCATATGCATGCACCCGCCTGGACAGATGCGTGCGTGGACCATCCCGTACATTATAATTTTCTTTTAGACACATCTGAGGCTTCCTAAAACACATGCGCATCATCCTCCTACATTCACACCAGTCCTCAAAGCTTCCTTGGTTTGTGCCCTACCACCTCGTGAGCGTAGCGTGTAGTACCCATTTCAAAGCCTCGAAACATTGCTATTCTAGCAAATCTTTTTCAAATTTGTTCAGGAAAGCATCTACCTCACTTAACCAATCATAAGTAGGCAGGTCCCTTACTTTTGTCGATACGCATCGTAGTGATATTTTCATCATGTTGCAGTTCAGCGTGGTTACCTCGTGTAACCAGTTCTTCCATCGCTCTATCTATTCATCTGAATCCAATGTACAGGAGCTTTCACGCTCCCATGAGATTCGTCCATCCATGGTGGGATTTAACTAGTCTTGCTCTTGCGTGATTATCTTGTAGATGCAGTCTAAGTCGTCGTTGCTTTCATAGTCATGCACTGGCTCAGTGTAGTGCGATCCCTCAGCATGGTCCAAAGGTACGACTACGCGCAGAGACATTTTCTCAAAAATCATCTTCCGCTTCTTCAGATTTATCACCCCATTCATGTCAGTGGCCCAATCGATTCCTAATAGTGCAAGGTAGGGATTGCTGTCATCAACAATCTCTATTACTTCAGAGTCTGATAATGTGCTTGCCCCTTCAATATCCATGGTGATTCCCTGCAGTCTCCCCATATGTATGATGTTTTGCTGGTTCGCCATTCATAGCTAGATAAGAGACCATTGCAGCATAGGCCTTCCCATGCATTTCGATGTCTGCTTCGGCATAACGTTCGCATTTGACCCTAGGTCCAGAATTATTGGTCCATATCATATTCTCCAATCTACATGGTCAACCTCATTTCTCTTCCTGTCATCGTCGCATGCTATCCAATCTTCTGAACTACGTGCGGTTCTCCTGGTGTGGTCCCAACACATCTATTAATGAGTTTCTACAATCCCTTTACAGCCTTACTGTCGCCCAGTAGCTTCATGCATGTTTCTAGGAACATCATGAGCATTGATGGGTCCATTTCTAGCTCTGGTTTGTATTTTCTTCCTGAAGTGGAGGCATCAGCAAAGCTCTTCCTAGCTTCCATGAAGGTTTCCTTAGTGCGGTCCAAGTCAAACTCTGGTTATTTCATTGGACCCTTGCAAACCCAAGTCTATCTTCAGGCTGTTTTCCTTTATCATCTCCTGTTGTAATTCCAATTTGGAACATATTGTTCACGTTAGGGTCTTCCTTGCGCGTCTCAGATCTCATCATCTGCAAGTTCTAAGTCAGGGGAGGTTGGAGCACTCCCTTGTCACGCAACCTCGATATCAGTGTGGGAAAATCCTCTGTCTCATGATCAAACAAGGTACAATAAAGACATGATGGACGCGTTGGATTCGTACAATCATGGACATAATTTCCTATCCCCCATAATTGTAACACATCAGCTGTCCATGACCTCTTTCAGGTCCTCCTCCACCTCGACCTCATCCGTGCCCTTGAAATCCGGTTCGCGCTACTCTTGCGTTCTGGTCAAGGGGCCGCGTTTCGACCTGAACCCTGTAGGTGGGAGTCCTTTCCATCATCAGCTCATATCTTCTACAGGTACGCTCATCATGTACCACTGATCTACAGAAATTACAGAACAATTGTCGTGAATTTTTCATGTTCTTATGCAAAAAATGGTAGTTGTCTGTAGCACGCTTTCGTCCTATTTGACAAATTGTGCATCACAATGTAGGTGCCACGCTAGGTCCTCCATCTACCTCTAGTCTTAACGACATCGGTCCTCCTGCCGCGAGGTAATTTGCGAACACTGGGCAGTGGTCCTTGTCATGACCCTAACCCTTACATTTAACACACCATACCTCTTCGCACACTTTCGGGCGAGTTGTCTTCTCCCGTTTTAGACTCTGCATCTCAAGGCATAAGTTTTTCAACTGCGCGTGGATCTACTGAACTCCTAGGTTAGGATCTTGTATCAGGGTCTCATGTAGCCTCATCGTGATCTCCAAGGCCTTTGCCTGATTTGTCAACCTCTGTTGCGACAATGCTTTCCTTAAATGCGGCATTAGCGATGCTATAAACCATTCGTGGTGCTGTCTATCCGTCAAAGTCATATTAGCTTCGTGAATTGTGCACTTCAGTATTTGATCCAACTCCCAAGGAGTCTCTCTTGGTAGCATTGTGATCTCCTTGAACCCAATGATTGAATGAACCTCTGACTTCAGCCTGCTAAATTCTCTATTAAACGCAATTTGGATATCTGCTATCCCCGCATTCGAATTGTCATTAGAATGCTTAATATACTAGGTCAGCGCGTGATCCTGCAGAGCAGTGACCAATGTTTCTTTCATTATGTTATCATCTGTAACTCCCTGTGCTTCCCATATAACCCTTATCACGAACCAAAACTGGTCCGGGTCTTCATTTCCTACTCCCTTGAACACCTGCAACTTTATCGCGCTTGCCATATTTCTTCACGGTGGTGGCAGAGGTTGTACAAGCAAAGATGGGGGTGAAGGTGGTGAAGCTGGTGGTGGTGTGGGTGGGGGTGGTATGCACGGAATCCTCTGCCTTATCAAATTGATCGCACTTCTTTGTGAGACCTTCGCGAGCTCTTCCTCGTCTCCTCGCAGAGGTGAAATCAAGGGGCTAGTTTCTAGTTCTGCACTACCTTCATTTCTGTAAATTCTCCCACTTCGCATAGCCTTGAACATCAATCTATTCGCATAATCCACTTTTCACATAGTATCATTTTAATCCAAGTGTTCAGAGACTTAACGTACTTACCTCGTGATCCTTCGAGAAAGCGTCGCTCGGCCTCGTTGTAGCTTACCGTAGTGTCTACTGTGAAGTCAGTAATGAATCCTCCTATAATCCGATCGAGCCAGTGATCAAAAAAGCACGTGATCTTATCCTCTGATGCTTCTAATATAGACACCAATTCTGGGGTCCACACAATAGGATTATCAAGCTTGCACCTTCCTTGGCTATTTGCTAGTTTCGCAATCCACTCATACAAATCAGTAGGGAAATATGCGAAGAAAATTTCATGAAGCTTCGTGTATATATAATAGTCTAATCACTCTTCTTTTGATATTCACGGATTCCTATTCTCCTACGTTGCAAACTCGTGAATTCTCTCGTCCAACCAACCTTCCATTTGTTTCTTAGTTGGAATCCAATGATACAACATCAGACATCTCTATGCAGATTCCAGTCCCGGCAACAGAACCATTTGTTGGCTTGTTGGGGCCTTGTTGGATACCTATAC
Source organism: Pinus taeda (assembly GCA_000404065.3). NCBI lineage: Eukaryota > Viridiplantae > Streptophyta > Pinopsida > Pinales > Pinaceae > Pinus > Pinus taeda. The sequence continues at coordinate 9,583 of APFE030522845.1, read as the reverse complement.
CAATAGGTTTCATATTTCATGATTGGCAAATTCAAATGCCAAATATGCTCTGCTTTTCTGGTACAAAGATCCCATATTTTCAAGGAAAAACAAGGTGTGTACATGCCTTCATGCCTATTAAAGTTTTGATGGATGATCCAACAGCCTAATCTGGATCATGCCATGTTTCAATTTCTTTTGTAGAATAGAGAAAGGAATCTGTCCAAACTGTTTAATCTTGGCAGATCAGTAGTTAGGTAGAGAAGCTAAGGTTCCCAACTGCTTAATCTGGGGCCTTGGAAGAAATAAGGGTAGTGCTAGATAGGAAATCAAAGGAAAAAGCCCAATGGAAAAGAAAAGGCACATAAAGGGTCTGCAAGTCCAAGTGCACCCTCCGAGAAGAAACAAAAAATGCTAGGCAAAATAGTTGGGTAGGCAGATGGGGTTGCAGAAGTGGTGTTCCTTCCAAGTTGGAACTTTGCCAGTCAAAAACAAGGAAAACAACATAATGAAGCATGTCTAACTTCCCATTTTCCTGATTCATCACTCATTACTAACCTCCCTTCACAAAATGTGCTTATAAAAGAGATTCAAGGTTTTATGTTGGTCCTTATGGCCTTTAGAAGCCACATTTCTTGTGTAAAGTTCTTTTCATTTTGATCTACTCTTTAAACTAAGTTGTTTTCAAGAAAACTTAGTAATATCACTCTTTATTCACCTTCTCCCTCCATATTAACCTCCAACCTTTATTATCTAACTCCCTATGCTTCCCTTTCCCTACTACTATAACACCATGGTGTATAAATCCTAAGCATTGTATAAATACCCCATCCTTGGCACTATAGCCATATGTTTCACTACTAGGGAATTGAATTAACACCTGGTTAAGCTCAAAAACCCAAGCCTAACCTCTTATCTCCCCAGAACTCATTGGCCTAATCAATCCTCCACTTTGCCTAAAAACCTTGGAAAAACCCCTTTTGCACCCTTATGCCCGCTCAAAAGCAAAAAATACATATAAAACCCACTTTCCCCACCTTATCCTAAGGTCGGGACCCATTTCCGCTTTTTGTATGAAAATTTCATTGAAAACCCACTTATCCTAAGTTTCGATACCCTGAGCGATTTTGGGAATAAATCATTCATAAACCATAGTTTCCGCCCTTTTTCCCAAAGTTTACGGTTATCTATGACTTAACGAAGAAATACATTGCAAAACCATTAAATTGTTTAATATTCCGAAGGGTCCCGCCGGGCGCAAGTTCCAAAGAAAATTATTATTTAATCCCCGCCCGATGACCGTATCCTCCTTGCAACTCAAGTACCCGATAACCGTCCGATCAAGGTCTTTTAATCCAACGGTCGACGTGAATTTCGGAGCGGCCCCGACGTCCGACAGATATCGTCCGATATCTGTCAGATGCTGATGTCATGCGGGGGCGACGCGTCGCCTCCAAAATCCATCGGAGCCCCCTCTGACAGATTCCTCACCGTATAGGAGGTGGTCCGATATCGTGCCACCTGTCTGCCGACGTCAGCGCCCTCTCACCGCCTGTGTCAGCGCCACGACCGCGCGCCCCGCCCACCACTGGTCCACCTGTCTGCCACCTCACCGCCCCCGTGGGCCGGTCATAGGCTGCCACATCACCTGATGACGTCATGCTGACGTCATCCAACCTGGACCCACCTCGTGACGTCATTTAAAAAAGGCGCCAATGACCAGAAAAAGCCATATTTTGTGAAATTTTGCGCGTTTTTTGCACTTTTTGCAAAAAACATTACTGCGCTCTCTGCATGCGTTTCATGACGAAAACTTCACCAACCTGCTCGAAACAAACAGGAGATCTTCAGCGCGCATACCCACCTGCTGTTCCGACCCAGGCCATCGATTTACCAGGTATTTGTCCATGCAAACTTCTCTGAAACCTGGTTTTTCTCTGTAAATGCTAAAAAACACTTTAAGCACAGAAAACGCTTAAATTCACCAGAAAACTACCTACACCCAGCTCCCTCTTGAAAAATTAACGGTCGAATTTCACTAGCCGAGCTGTTTTAGACTGAATTTTCAGTGAGAACCTGCATTCTTCGTTCGCGCAGTCGTGAACTACAACCCGTAACCTGCACTCAATTACTGAGAAAGGTCTGTTAGACACTATAACTTGCCTTCTCAAGGAACCAAAACAGTATTTCAATTGCTGTGGACTTGCCCTGTTACCCTGCATTTTCAATTTTCCTCTTCACTCAGGTAGTGATTTTCCGGCCTAAGAAACAAAAGTTTATTTACCAATCAGAATCCAAACAACCATGGAGACTCCAGTTGCACCAATTTCCCTCAATGTTGCTCCCTTAAATGCCCCTCAGAGAGAGCTGGAGTGGCAGGATTTGGCAGACCTAGACTACAAAATTTCAGAGGACTCCTCATCAAAGTGCAAGTTCCACCTTCACCTACTGAATGAGCTTAAAGCTAAACATAAGGATGGGATAGACATACTAGGCATTTGGGATTCCTTCCTCCCAATATTCAAGCTCCCTCAGGTCAACCAATTCCCTGACCTGATTCATCTATGTGTTGTTTGCTATGACCCCGTGCAAAGGGCTGTGCTTGACCCTATAGGCTCAGTGGTATTCTACATGACCCCTGAGGCCATTAGAGAGATGCTGCAGTTCAAGACCCAGAAGAAATTGGTCCCCTTGTCTCTAATGGATTTGATCAACCAAGGAGCTAAGATACTAACAGATGCACAGATCCTAAAGCTCAACCAATTGTTCATTACAAACTCTGACACTTTGCTGCACCTTTCCTATTTTGATGGCTACCTAAATCAACTGGGTTTAGATCTTGCATACATGATTAGTTCCATTTTGGGGTACAAGTCACTGGAATTTGTTGATGAAACTGTACTAGTAATGATGACTATGTTCTCCCCTGGCAAGAGTCCAATCTATTATGACTATGCCACATACATTTCAGATAAAATGCATGAGAAGTTCTTGAACCTGTCCAGAGAGAAGGTGTTCAGATACACCTCCTACATCTACCACCTCATCCTGTATTATCAACATGAGAAGTTCTCCTTTGATATTAAGAGAACAGATGCAGAAGGCAATCCAAGGTCAGTGGTGTACTGGACCTCAGTGTTTCATAGCAGGACCTACTCTCCATATACCTACTATGAGTTCATAGACCTCTTCATCCACCCAGCCATGTCTTTATTCTTAAGCTCGCCTCCTCCAAGACTGACTGATGAGATGCAGAGGATTCTGCAGCTATCCAAGGTATACAACATAGGGGATTGGTACTTTTACCAACACTACACTGTAATCAGAATATATGGGTGTGAGTTACGCCCTTACAGATTGCCCAAGTATGTGCCTATGAGGCTGTTTGCCCTTGAATATTTCAGGCAATTTGGCAATGCTGATATGGTACACTTTGCAGGCAAGGGTAAGAAGGCACAACTAAAGGTAAAAAATCAATTGGGCCACCTTGTCTTGAACAAAAGGGAAGGCTGGAAAGAAGCTGATAGGAAGCTAGAATGCCTTGGCCTGAAAACCAGCTTCCTTTGGAAGCCCTATGACCCTAATCAATCCATATCCTTAAGAAGGCTAAAATACAAGCTCTCTAGCTATGACCATGTGAGCATGCCCCACATTGAAAGATTTTCCAACCAACCAAAATGGAGAAGGGGCACACTGGAGGAACCCGTCACACAAGAAGAACTGAATGAAAGAGCTAGAAGGCATCTATTGAAAATGGCTGACTTGGAATCCCCTCCACAGGTATTCGCTCTGCCAAAGCCTCAAGCAAGAGCAGCTGCCTCATGATCTGCAGCACATCAAGAGGCAGTACAAACCACAGGCCAAGCTCAGAGCAAAGGCAAGGAGAAAGACATGGAAGAGCCACAGGCACAACAGGGACAGGTGCAGCCACCCCAACAGGTACAACAGCAAAAGGACCAACAGGTACAGGGGGAACAAACAGCAGAGGCCCCAATGGCCACACAGCAGCAGCCAACACAAATGGCACCCCCAAGGCAGGATTCAAGGATAGACTCCTCCGTCCTCCAAACCCCTCAAAGGGAGGACGTGAATAGGAAAAGAGATAGGGAAACTCCCCTTACTGCATTACCAGAGAAAAGGCAAAGACTAAATCCCTTCTCTGAAGAAGAAATGCCAATGGGGCAGACTTCAGGAACAGGCCTGCCCAGCATGGAGGCCTCAGCCAGCTCCTTCCAACAGGAGCAAGACAGGGCAGTAGTAGGAGAAGTGAGCTCCTCAAGGCAAAGGAGGAAAGGTGAGAAAAGCATTAAGCAGCAGTTTAAGGATATCAAGAGCAGAAATGAACCACTAAAACTGCAATTTTACAATCACCTATTGAAAATGGCTCCTACAAACCAGCAAAGGCTCATGTCTGCATATGATACACAAGAAGGAAAGATGATCATGATCCATTTTACACCAACAGTGCAGCAACCACAATCAGCTGCAGATTATATCAGGACCAACCTGGAGGTCCTGTCAAAAGACATCCACCCAATGGATCAAATAGAGCTGCATAAACAGACGGCTGAGATGGTCTATGCCACATTGGCAGACAAGACCCTAGTAAACTACAGGCTGCAGAATAGCCTGAACAACACTGCTGCACAGCTTGAGTTGGAAAGAACTTCCTCTCAAGGTAAGGACAATAGGATCAAAGCTCTGAAGGAAATTATAATAGAGCTTGGACATGATCCTAAAGATGTTAAGGCTGTGCAAGAAATCCTGAAGCTGAGGGATGCTGATATGGCAGCATTAAAAAAGATGTTAAAAATCCCAGCAACTCTTCACCCTCAAACAGAAGAGGTTGCCCAACTCAAGCAGGAAAAGGATGCAGCTGCTCTACTAATGACACTATACAAGGAGCTCATCCATACTCAGGAAAAGCTATAGGAATCAGAGGCCACCTTACATGCAGCATTACAGCAGAAGGAGGTAGGGAAAATCTCACAACCTTCTCCACAAACAATAAATCTTGAGGAAATCCCTCAGACCACTCCTCCTCCCAGCCAGCAGGTACAACATGAAGCACCATCCACCTCAGCACCAACAACGGAGCAGGCTGAAAGCCTAGACATGCAGAAGCTGAGGAATGAAATTCAGGTCTTGGAGTCCCAGATGTCTGAGCTAAATCAAGCCAAGGACAGTCTGGCAAAAATCAATGAAAAATACGACAAGTCCAAGCAGAATGTGGCAGAAAGAGAGAGGGAGGTAAAGGCCCTCAAGAAAAGGATAACTGATCTAGAGAAAGAGCTCACATTAGACAAAGTCACATCTGAGCTCAAAAGGGTCATATGGGGCCATATTGGCCAATCTATCACATATCAGTGGGAGTATATTGAGGCCATCCATGAGCAAATAACACTCATTGGAAAAGCACATAGAGAAATACAACGAGCAAGGGCATCTCTAGGCAGTATGCCTGTGATTGCCACTAGAATGATAAATGTGCTAAACTACAGAACAAGCTCCCAGCTCATTAAAATGGGAATTGGAAATAGGACAAAGACCATCTCGCTGAGAAAGAGAGTCCTGACATTGAGAAACCTGATTCAGACCCTGGAAATAAGAGTCCAGGACATGCAAGCAGGCATCAACAAGTTTTAGAACAGGTTTATTGCACTGCAAAACAGGGGTCTGCCTAGCCTGCTGGAGCCATCAGGGAAGTTGCTCTCACATGAGAAATATGCTAAGAGAGTGAGCACTTTTGCAAGAAATCAGATTTCAGAGGCAACCAGTTCATCAACAGCAACAGGACCAGTAACAGGGTAGATCCTCTTCAACAAGGTGGAAAGTCTGTTTTTTATCATGATTGAAATCACACATTTGTTTGATGAGCCTCCCCATTTTTACAAATATACAGAGGCCGATGAGACCATGGGGTCAATTTTGAAGCATCAATTGCCTACACCAGAGGTGTGGGAAAATTTGATGCAATTACTGTTAAATCAAAGTCAGTAATTGTGATTTTAATTTTTGAAAATATTTAGATTTTCATACACAGGAAGATAAAGACACATCAGCAGGTATGCAGAAAGAGGCTGAGCCAACTCAGCACAAGTATTCGCCCACCACAACAGCATTAGCAATCACAGGTGACAGGTCCGAGAAGCTACAGAAAGATACAGCTGCACAGACACGTCATTCAGTAGATATATCAAAGCGCTCAACCGACTCCGTGAGCTCCAAAGGTCAAAATTGTTCTGACAAGAGTTAAGAGCCTTTAAAGTTCATTAAAGATTGTAATAACTTTTCATCTGCAATCTCTGTACGAGTTAATGAAGATATTTTCCCTCTCAGATGACTCAATGCCTGAGATATTTTGTAATAGACTTCTATATATTCCCCCTCGCTTTTGTTAGCAGGGGTTGGATATTGGATGTAAGAAATCTTTTGATATCTATTCTGCTCCTCTTCTACTGTAAATCTTCAGAGAATTAATACAAAGGATGATGTAATTTCCAAAGCTCTGTGTCTCTTGATGTCTTGCTGGTGTATGGCTGAATGTTGCAGGATTCCTGCGTATCTCATGACTCAATAAGTTTTCTTGTTACTCTTTGTTATATGTTTGTTATCTTTCATACATCATTCATGTTTCCTATGTTTTAGATATCTAATAGCAAGGAAAAAGAATAGTCTCAGGATTTAATCACAGATTACCCTGTACTCAATCTAAGCTATTATAAATGTTTTCTTCGGTTATGGAAATGAAAGTGTAATTCTTAATTGCTACCTTTCACACTATATCATCACAGTGATCTATTGTTTCAGGAATTCAAGTATTGCTCCT